>PVKA01029576.1:0-28172 GCA_004027165.1 Ctenomys sociabilis
CAGAACTTAATCTGCTGGAGAACACAGCTGTAGACAAATGACACAGCATAACATCAAGAATCAACAAACGGTGTTGTATAAATTAGAAGGCTTCTATAGAAGAAACAAGAGTGAAGAGACAACCTATAGAATGGGAAAAAACTGCCAGCTATTTTTCAGATAGAGAACTAAGAGCTACAACATACAACGAACTAAAAAGTAATAGACCTCTCAAAATAAACCTACTTAAAAACTGGGCAAGTCAAATAAATAGACACTTCTCAAAAGTAATACAAATGGCCATGAAAAAAATGTTCAGCATTTATGGCCATTAAAGAAATGTAAATTAAGGAGATTCTATCTGACTCCAGAAAGAATGGCTATCATCAGGAAATCAAGTAATAATAAATGCTGGTGAGGCTTCAGGGAAAATGGAACCTTCTACATTGTTGGTGGAAATGTTAATTAGTACAACCACTATTAAAATCAGTATGGCGATTCCTAAAAAAAAATTAAAGTGAAATTCCATTTGACCCAGCTTGTCTCCTACATACCTTTCTGAGTTAGACATATGACACAATAGCTAAATCTTCGAACCAGCCTATATGTCCATCAACAGATGAAATTGATTTTTTTTAAAGTGTGTATTTATACATAGTTGGAGTACTACTCTGCCAAAAAGAATAAACTTTGAGTCATTTGTAAAAAGAAATTGATGCACCTTAATAGTGTTAAGTGAAATAAATGGCACAGAAGCTTAAATATACTATCATTTCTCTTATATGAAAAACCCAAAATGTAAATAAAGAGCAAAATGAAAGTAAGAAATAGGGAGATAAATCTTTTGGAAAAGGGAAGAGAACAAGAAATGGAGGTCAAGGAAAGATGAAAAAGAATTAAAATGTGTTATGTGCATACAAAAGCTCCCCACCAAGGAATGTAATCATTAGTAGTAAAAATATATACTAATTTTAAAAGGTGCCCTCAGAGCCTTTGGACATTATTTTTCATGAAGTCTCATCTAATAGACAGATAGATTGAAATTTTTAATGTGTTCCATCCTGATAGCTGTTAAATGTAATACCACAATGGGCTGAGAGTATAGCTCAATGGTGGAACACTTGCCTAATGCATGAGACCTTGGGTTCAACTCCCAGCACCACATGTACATATACAATACACACACATACACACACCAGCCCCAGCTGGAGCTATGGAAAACTTCAAGGAAAAACTATTTTACAATACTTCTCCTTAAAAAACCTTCTAAGCCGGGTGTGGTGGCGCAGGCCTGCAATCCCAGCACTTGGGAGGCTGAGGCAGGAGGACTGTTGGGAGTTCGAGACCAGCCTGAGCTACAAAGTGAGCTTAAGGACAGCCTGAACTGCATAGTGAGACCCTGTCTCAAAAAGACAAAAAAAAAAAAAAAAAACCTTCTAAAACATGAAGTTCCCTTAAAAAGAGCTCAGATTATTTAAAATGGGGATGCAAATACTGTACAAATGTACTTATTTATCATTTTTTAAATTTAGTTTATATTTGGATAGACCAACAAGTCTTACCTTTGACCACCCTGGTAAGCCTTCTTCCACCATTTTTAGAATATTGGTGGATTAATATTTCAACTTAGTACAGCAAAATCATATACTTATGTTCAGGAAGGAATTATTAGAGAATATAGCAATTTCTTCTTACAAAAAACATAGTATACTCCACAGTTTCAACATTCTTAAGCCCCAAGATCCAATTCTGTCTTTTTGCAAAAGTAATACAACTACTGGGCCACCAAGATAATTCAGTGGACCAAGTGCCTGCTTTGGCAAGTACAGAGACCAGGATTCGATTCCTGCTCCCACATGCCTTGTCAGCCTTGCCCCTGGGGCATGCTGAGCCTGTGACAAAGTCCCAGGGAGGTGGCATATGCCCATAATCCCAGAGCTATGGAAACTGAAAACAAGGATCACTATGAGTCCGAGTTGCACAGTGAGACCCTGTACCAAATACATTAAAAAAAAAAAAAAAAAAGAATATAACTATAGTTTTAGGCCAGGCATAGTGGCAAATGCCTGTGATCTCAGCACTTGGGAAACCAAGGTTGGAGGATCATTGTAAATTGGAGACCAGCCTGAGCTACAAAGTGAGCTCAAGGCCAGCCTGAACTGTATAGTTAAACCCTGTCACAGAAAGACTAAAACAAGCAAAAAGTAATAGTTAATGTAGAATACCAAATAATGAAGAATTTGGCTGACACAAAAAAATGCCATCAGTAACAACATGAAAGACCTGGGCACAGTGGTACACACCTGTAAGCCCAAGGCCAGACTGGGCCACAAAGGGAGCTACAGCCAGCCTGAACTACAGAGTAAGGCCATATCTCAAAAGACTTAAGGGCTGTTTAATTCCTGGTACCCCACCCCCCGCAAAAAAAAAAAAAAAAAAAAACACAAGACTTAAGGGCTGATATTGCTCAGTGGCATAAGTGCCTGACATGGCAAGTGCAAGGTCTTGAGTTTAATCCCAGGTACAAAGAAAGACAAAAAAAAGACCAACACAAGATAGACAGGCAGGCACAGTGGCACCTTTAATCCTGGCTCTCTAGGAAGCCTAAAGGCAAAAGGATCCCACAGCTTGAGCCCAACTTGGACAACTTAGTCAGAGCCTGTCTCAAAATAAATCATAAGCAGGACATAGAGCTTGCTGCAAAGGTTGTAGATGCAATCCCAAAAACTCCCAAAAAATCCGGATTGAAAGAAAAACCTAGGTTGAAAAGGCTGTGTACATAAAAGCTTTTTCAAAGTTCCTTTCTGAAGGAAAGCTGTGTTCTCAATTTCAAGCCCACAGTCTATTCTCAAAAGACACAGAGCCTGATACACTGTTGGTGAAAGGGATACAGCATTGATTAACTGACTGGAGAGTCTAGGGGCAGCCAAAGAAATAGTGCTGAGGCAAAACAGAAGAAAGATGTTCCTTTTGTTCCCAAAAAAGGAAGGAAATGACAGAAGACAAACTACTTTGAGAAAGCAGCATATGAAAACTGTCCTGGGAGGCTTGGGCCAATGGTGTAGCCTTAGGAGCAGAGCCTGGAGGCAGAATTCAGCAATGCAAGTAATACCAAGCCTATATTCACGTGCAAGGACACCCAGGTAAGTTTCTAGTGGCAGATTTGAAACAACCACTAACCTAAGAATTCTCTATAGTGTTTGTGAGAACCTAAAAGTATGCTATTATCACGATCACAATGACCAGCAAAAAGTATTAAAATATAATTGGGTGTAGTGGCACATGCCTAGAATTCCAGCACTTGAAAGGCTGAGGCAGGAGAATCCACATCAGTTTGAAGTTAGCTTGTGCTATATTTATGTGTTCGAGGGCAGCCTAAATTACACAGTGAGATCCTGTCTTCAAAAAAAAATACTAATACAAAATTTCCATTCCTGACCTACGCATATCTGGATGATTCCTCACTGAGCTTTACTCATACCAATGATACCACAATAACCACTTACTAAATGTAAAGGAGGTTATAGTTACCCAGTCAGAATTATAGGAGGAGGAAAAAAAGGTAAGGATGGGGACTGTAAGATTCAATTGATGGCCCCCAAGCCTTTTCACCTTCACAGAGAGGACACTCTTTAAAAAAAATTGCGGCCTTCGCAGGCACTGGGTCTCTTTTCATTTAAGAGCTATCCACAGGCTGTAAGAACTTGCCCAAAAGGCACTCCTAGTCCTTCTGTCTCAATCTTATCTCCAGAGGAAAGTCAATCTGAATTTATAATAATAATAGTAATAATAATAATAATAATAAATGCCTTTAGATTTAGGAAATTGTTTAACTTCCCACAGCACAAAAGATAACTACCATGCTTTTCCTAAGAAATTACACTTTGCTCAACCTCCAAAAATTCCTTTCTAAAATAGTTTTAATATAGAATCATTTCATGATGCCTCATACTTATCAGTCTTTTTCCATATATTTTTATATTTAATCATCCTAATTATTCCCTAAGTAAATTAAATAACTTTTATTTCTTTTTTTTTTTTTTTTTTTTTTTTTTTTTTTTTTTTTTTTTTTTTTTTTTTGCCTTTTTTTTGAGACAGGGTCTCACTATGCAGTTCAGGCTGGCCTTAAGCTCACTTTGTAGCTCAGGCTGGTCTCGAACTCACAACAATCCTCCTGCCTCAGCCTCCCGAGTGCTGGGATTACAGGCATGCGCCACCATGCCCGGCTTATAACTTTTATTTCTACCTAACTAAAACTCAGAAAAGTTAAGTGATTTGCTTAAGATCTTACAATTATTCATGATCTGTAATCATGAGTTTCAAACTCCAAAGCTTACACTTTTCAAGCACTCCTAACTATAATTAGTGGATCTTCTACACAGCAGAGTATAACTAAAGCAAATACTGATCAAGAAAGAAAGCAAAGAATCCATAGCTGTCCTACAGTCATGGGTTTACATCAGTAATAATGGAAAAAAAAAGAGAGAGAAAGACAGACAACACTTTAAATTAAATGTAACAGAAGTGAGTGTGGTGGCACATGCTTATGATCCCAGCACTCCAGAAGATGATGCAGGAGGACTGAGTTTGAGGCTAGCCTAGGTTACACAGTGAGACCTTGTTTCAAAAGACCAAAAATAAAAATGACTAAATGTAGTAATTATTAGACCCACTAACTCTACCAGAATTTTTAGTGGTCTAGGAAAATAATTCATTCATTTAGAAATTCCTGACAGGTGTTTTATTTATCAGATACACAATAAAAACAACTATGCCATGATAGTTATTATTTTTTTTTCCTTTTGGCAGAACCGGGAATTGAACTCAGGTCCTTGTGTTTGCCAGGCAAGCATCATCTTATTTAAAAAAAAAAAAAAAAAAAAAAACTGCTAAAGTGCTTATCAGTAACAAGGAATGAAATGCCTGGCAATTAAGGTTCAGGAAACAATGTTGAATGAAGAAATATTACTCTGTATTTTCCCTATCATAATAAATTAGTAAAGCTGAGGTTAGAGAGAAGTACTGGCTAGATGTGGCAGTGCATGGCTGACATCCCAAAACTCAGGAGGCTGAGGCAGGAGGACTGCTGGGAGTTCCAGGCCAGCCTATGCTATATAGTGAGACGCTGTCTCAAAAAAAAAAAAAAGAAAAAAAGTAAAAGAAAGAAATGTTGACTTATGCTTATTATCTTAAAATTTAAAAATAAACTTTAAAAAGACCAAAGAAACCATTTTAAAAGATTCAAAAAAAGTCTCAAAAAAAGAAGTCTCAAATACCCACCCACAAGCCTTTAATTACCACACATATGGAGAAGAGAATATAATGACTAAATGTAAGGGATGTTTTCTTTTTCTTTTTTATTTTCTACACACATTTTGGGGGGATATTTTCCTAAGAGCTCTACTACTCAGTGATCTTGGCTGACTCGTCTCACTCCATTTTCCCTCAATTTCCTTTATTGTACAATGAGAACAGTAGCTACAACACAGCTAGTGATGATTAAGCAATCTAATACATCTAAATTGTACAACAGTGCTTAACACATGGTAATTGTTCAATAAATATGAGCTATTATTACTACTGATATTACCACTACTGCTATTAAGGTCAGTGTGCTTAAGGACTGTATCTCTTACTATCCACACTATAATAATGCTATAGAATCCATTACATAGGTTAACTTGAACATGTTAAGCACTATACATATATTCACTCAAAAATTCTTCAAGGCAGACTATACCAGATATTCCAGGAACACAAAAATAAGAGCTGCCTCCTACTCATTAAGATCTATAATCAAATACAGAGGAATGGGAAAAAAATAATTAAGGTACAGGTACAAACTTCTTATGAATGTGATCATTATGTATACTTAAATGTACCAATAAATTTAATTAATAAAAAATACAATGAAGTATTACAAATGCTACTAAAGATAGTTACTGTATATACAGTCAACCAGGGGGATAGGAGGGAATGTTTAACTCAAATTGGACAGAAATGAAAGAATTCTGAGATTAAAAACTCAGGACAAGCTGGGCGTGGTGGCACAGGCCTATAATCCCAGCACTTGGGAGGCTGAGGCAGGAGGAGTGTTGTGAGTTCGAGACCAGCCTGAGCTACAAAGTAAGATTAAGGCCAGCTTGAACTGCATAGTGAGACCCTGTCTCAAAAAGACAAATAAATAAATAAACAAACAAACAAACAAGAAGGTATCCATGAGGATGGGAAATATAACAGGTGACAAGATCAGTCTTAGAAGAGCAGTTACATTCAGGCATCCAGGCACTGCCAATAGTCCCAGCTATTTGGTAAAAGGCAAAAGATTTACGCGATCTGAAGAGAAACCAGAGTATAGTCCCAGCTATTTGGGACAGAGCTTAAGCCTGGGAATTCAAGATCAGCCTGGACAACACAGTGGTACCTTACTTCAAAAACAGGAAGGTGGTGAGAAAGAAAAAAGTTATAAACACTGCTTTAGAGTCCAAGACAAATCCTGACTGCATTATTACTCTAAATGTATATGCTGTTTGTTACATGGTATCTCTAAACTTCAATTTCCTCATCTGTAATTTTGGAATAACATTACTTTCCTTACATGATACTTGTACTATTCACTGTAGAATATACAGGTATATATCTAGCTCAGTGGACAATAAGCACTCAATGTATATACCTATTATACTTCTAGAAATCCAAGTAGTGAAAGTATACATACCAGGACATATAATAGCTGTATATGCTCAGAGAACTAGAGCACCTTAGTATGGCAAAAACAGAAAAAGCAAGCAAGGCGTGGTACTGCATGCCCATGATACCAGCCCTTGGAAGATCACCATGAGTTAGAGGCCAGCCTCAACCACATAGCAAGATCCTGCCTGAAAAAAACAGGAAAGAAACAGAAAAACCAAATAGAGGACAGTGAGAATAAGGTTGTCAAGCTCTACAAAAGCCAAATCCTGAACAATCTTGTACACCATGCCAACGAATTTGTACATTTCCTTTAATAAAGGAATTGGAAGGAATTTAGCCAAAGTGACATGACTGTATTGGCATTAAAGAATTTATTCCTCATAGCAGGGAAAAAAATAACTGAAAAAGAATAAGCTTAGAGGTAGATAGAGACAACCAGGAGTCTTTCCAATAGACCAGGTGAACAATGATGTTTGATGTACAACAGAAGCAGAAAAGATACAGAGAAAGGGACCACTCAGATGTAGCATAGGAAACAGCAGCAGATATGAGCTCTGAAGTCTCTGACTAGCTTTAGGGCAACACTAAAGATGGAAGGGAAAAGGATAAGGGTAGAGGGAGGAATGAGGTGAGCCTGAGATATTTATGGAAAAAATATATAATAGAAAATAGTTGTAAGAACCATTTCTAGCTTGAAAATAGTTGGAAAGTCTCTTAAAAGGCAGCTAAAAAGAAATGAGGGAAAAACCACATGGATATCTAAGAAAGGAACATTATCCACAGAGGAAACTGCAAATGTCAAAGGCCTGCAAGCAGGACATGCTTAGAGAATTTATAGAACATAATAAAAGAGTATTTTGTAGTTTTCCTCAAATATGTTAACAAGACAATCTTTTGCTAATGGACTATGTATGCTTTTATTTTAAATCACTGCCCCATTAAGCCTGACACTTAAAAGCCCATTCATTGAAGTAAGACACTCAAACATCACCCTTTACAGAAATCATCCAACTAACATGAGGCAATGATCCATACATATTAAAACTTCTATCTTGGACTGTCATAAAATCACAAAAAAATTAAATGAGGTGATTCAACTGAAGAACACAATGACTGAAGCAGTCAAATATAATTCATTAATATCTGAAAAGGGCCAGGGAGATGGCTCAGTAGAATAAGCACTTGCCTGGCAAGTACAAGAGCCTGAGTTCAATCCCCGGTTCCACCCCCCCCCAAAAAAAAAGAATGAAAGAATTCTAAATCCTTTCCATTTCTTTGTTAAAGCATCCAAATTCCTTGGTATGATGTACAAGACAATTTAGAATTTGGCTTGTATTTAGTTTTCTAATCTTATCCTCATTGTCCTCTGTCCAGATATAATTTATTTACCCTATTCTCTCATTTTTTGAAATATTCATATACTTAAAGTCTGATGTCTAGAAGAGAAGTAAACACATTTTTTCTTTTTTGTAATTCTAAAGTTTGGTATAAAGTTTCAGTAGTGGGCTCTAAATAAATAAATTACAGTAAAATACAATTCAGAATTCTTAAACAAGCTGGGCATGGAGCCTTTTGATACCAGCACTCAGAGGCTGAGACAGAAGAGTCTCAAGTTCAAGGCCAACCTGAACTACATAGTGCGACTCTGTCTAAAAAAAAACTTAAAGAGTATCAAGGACTTTAACTTTCAAAAGCCATAATTCCATAATTAATACTTATGCAAGATAATTTATGAAAGATCCTACCCCAAACTAACCAGATATCCTTCTGTAAAGAATAGAATTAGCTTCAACAGATCAAGGACAATGAGGAATACATAATACTAAGTACCTAAAAAAAAAAAATAATAATAATACTAAGTACCTATGATAACTATGATCATACCATTCTAAATTCTGAAATTCTATTGGGGGTAACAGTAATAGGGTAAATTTATCAGGTGAGTTAGACTTAAATAATCTATCTCTTCAAATTAAAAGCAAAACGCTTTTCTTTGTTAACTTACTGGGTAAGTCCTAAGTTAAACAGATACTAAAATATAATACAGACTTTCACCTTTTGGAGTCAAAATAATCAGTAGCCTAACGTAATTAGAATAATTTGAACAATCACAGCCAAAACTTACTTGGTAATTTAATAAAAAAAAGTGATAAGACTACCTTAAGTGTCAAGCAATTTTTAAGCAATTTACTTAAAAATTGAATTTATATTTTCTAAGCCAGATGTAAGACACATGCAAAAACCCTATTAATTACCTTTTATTTATACTTTTAGCATCCTATAAAAAGAAATTTTATCCACATCCTCCTTCACGACTATATTCTACATTAGATGTACTCAAACTACAATTATCCAAACCAACTAACTCCTGCTCTTCATTTTTAACTCCTCTCAAACATATATCCAAGCCATACACACACAAAATATTACTATGACAACTTGCTCTTCTGGTAGTCTGGCAAGTCTTATAGGTTTAAATATATGAACTCCTCCCTTTTACCTTTGGCATACACAGAGAAGCAGAAAGTTCAAGAGCAGGACCAGGAGATGGCTCAGTGGAATAAGTGCTTTCCTGGCAAGTGCAAGGGCCTGAGTTCAGTCCCCGGTTCCACCAAAAAAACGAAAAAAGTTCAAGAGCTACAAAGCTCTGGTTATCTTTTGTGTCACCACAAATTCTAGCATTTTAAAAACTCCCTTTCCTGAAGACTTAGGCAAAAGAACATGAACTTGTCTAATAACACAAAGTAGCCAAAATAATTTAAAATACAAAGTCAGAGTAGATTTGACAATTTCAAAACTTACTACAGAAACCTACAGTGTGGCACTGGCAAAAGGAAACTATAAATCAATGGAATAGAAACACGAGAAATCAACTCTTACATTTACTTACAATCAACTGATTGTGACAAGGGTGTCAACATAATGTAATGAGAAAAGAAATACAGTCTTTTCAGCAAGTGATGCTGAACCAATTGGATATCCACAACTTATGCAGAAATTAACTCAAAACAAGTTGGGCATGGTGGTACATGCCTCCTCAAAATAAACTTAATAAACTTCTCAAAAAAAACTGACATGTTACAACTAGATAAATCTGAAAGACATTACACTAAGAAAATAAAGCCAGTCACAGAAGGACAAGTACGGGCCACGGAGATGGCTCAGCAGAATAAGTGCTTGCCTGGCAAGCACAAGGGCCTGAGTTCAATCCTGGTACCCCAAAAGAAAACAAAGGATAAATGCCCAAGATTCCAATTATAGCCGGGCGTGGTGGCGCATGCCTGTAATCCCAGCACTAGGGAGGCTGAGGCAGGAGGATTGTTGAGTTTAAGACCAACCTGAGCTACAAAGTGAGCTTAAGGCCAGCCTGAACTGCATAGTGAGACCCTGTCTCAAAAAGACAAAAAAAAAAAAAGATTCCAATTATATGAGAAAGTAGGACAGTCAAATTCACAGAGACAGAAAGTAGAATGGTGGTTTATAGGAGCTAGGGGCAAAAAAAAAAAAAAGAGAGAATTATTACATTGAATTTTCCTTTGGGAAGCTGAAAGAATTCAGGAAGGGCTGAGTGTGGTGGCAAATACCTGCAATCCTAGCACTCGGGAAGCTGAGGCAGGAGGATAACTTAAGAGTTCAAGGCCAGTCCAAGCTATGTATTAAGTTAAGGCCAGCCTGAACTGCACATCAAGGCCCTATCTCAAACAAACAAACAGACAAAGCTTAGAGTTTAGGAGATGATTGCTGGTGATGTTTGAACAACAACAATGTGAATGTATTCAATGCCACTGAACTATATACATTTGAGAATAACTAAAATGCTCTTTTTGTTCTTTTGGCTGAGAGGTCTGTGCTACTGGGGATTGTACCAAGAACTTTCTCACTGTGCTATATTCCAAGCCCAAGCCCAATTTCTTTTTTTTAATTCTGAAATAGGGTCTTATGCTAAGTTACTAAATTGTCCAGGTTGGACTCAAACTTGCAATCCTCCAGACTTAGCTTCCCAGAAATGGTAAATTTTGTAATATATAAAAACAAAAAATTGGTTAGTTTGATAATTATTTTACAGTTTAAAAATAAAAGGTCAGACTGGGGAGATGTCTCAGTAGAATAAGTTCTTGTCTGGCAAGTGCAAGGGCCTGAGTTCAATCTCCAGTTCTGCAAAAATAAATAAATAAATAAATAAATAAAATAAAAATAAAAAGTTGTTCTCTATATTCATTACAAACTACTAAACATATTAAACTTACCTTGACAGTTTAAACTATTCTTCAAGTTCTTGGTTCTTAAGGCTTGTTCTTAGGGATATCCTTGCCTTTCTCTTTTCAAAAGTGCATACTAATACAAGTGAATCAAAACACTAGGATACAGTGTGATATTTACATTTTTAAAAAGAAGAAAAAAATACCTTTTCTACTCAGTTAAGAATCTATTCAGTTAAGGAGAAGAGAAAGAACAGAAGGGTGTTTAGTAGGACTCAGTTCAGCAAAAAGCCTTTCACAGAACTTTTACTTTCTTTCTGATTTAGATAAATTTGGCAGAAAAAAAAAAACAAGTCAGTAGTCATAAGGCAATTGATCTTCATTCAGAGGAACATGTCTTGTCAGTAACTACCCATAGAATAGCATACAAATTTGAATTTTTACAAAGTAATTAGAATTACAGTAATATTGTAAAGCCAATTTTTCTTATATTGACTAAGGTTCAAAAATGGGCATGTACCTTTTTATACCAGTAATTTTAATTATTATTATTTCTTAATCTTTTAAAAATGAACAAAATAAAATAAAAAATAAAAATGAATGAGAGGCCTAAACTTTTCAAGTAAATTCACTGCAGCTACCTTAGAATACTGTTCTTACTATACTCAATGATATCCAAAGTCACACCTTTTCTTTTTGGTGGAACCAAGGATTGAACTCAGGCCCTTGTGTTTGCCAGGAAAGTGCTTATTCTACTGAACCATCTCCCCAGCCCCCAGCATACCTTCTTAGTACGCTGATCTACACTGCTATCAATCTCATTAAATAATATAAAACTTTTCCAACAAGGCCAACTATGATTACATGCTAGTATTTTTTTTTTTTTTTTTTTGTCTTTTTGAGACAGAGTCTCACTATGCAGTTCAGGCTGGCCTTAAGCTCACTTTGTAGCTCAGGCTGGTCTCGAACTCACAATAATCCTCCTGCCTCAGCCTCCCGGGTGCTGGGATTACAGGCATGTGCCACCACACCTGGCTTGTTTTTTGTTTTTTGCTGGCTCAGGATGCCTTAAGGGCAGGTCTGGTAAGGTATGAGGATCTGGGAATAGAACCACAGAATCCTGAGGATGATTGCTTTGCTTAAGCAGGCACTTAAACAAATGGGCTAATGGGGAGGCCCCCTACATGCTAGTTTGAGACAGACATTTCTTATGCAACAGAAAACAGAGAGCAGGACAACCCAGCAAGATAACTAGAAGAGGAGACAGATGAGTTCTTTTCTAGTTCCGAATGCAACATGTTAAACTATATAATGACCCTGGCCAAGTCATTTAGCTCAATGATTCCTACACCACTGAGGCTTTACTCAAGGTCCTAGTGTAAGGTTTCCAACTTGGTATTTTGTCAGAATAAATACTTTTAAAATTCATTTTGTAACATTAGAAGGGCATTATTTCAAATTTTTAAAAAGTAGAAAAAATGCTTTGAGAAACTTACTACACTATATTTTCTTCATTGAGATCTATGAAAATTTCATAGATTGATTTGCGTAAAATACATTTTCTTTTTTTTTTTTTTTTGGAGGGATTGAACTCAGGCCTTTGCGCTAGCCAGGGAAGCATTTATTCTACTGAGCCATCTCCCCAGCCCCTAAAATGCATTTTCATATGCAACAATTTATTGGAGAAATAACATTTGGAAACCAAAAACACTTATGTTTTAACTGGAAGAAGCAAAATAGCATGGGCTCTAGCATGGGCTCTGGATTTAGTACTGGCTTCTAATCCTAGCTTTACCACTCACCAACACATTACCGTTTTAGCCATTCTGTTGTTACTGTTTTGTGTTTTTGTATTTATTACTTCATTTCTCTGAACCTATATTTATTCACCTATAAATATGTAGATAATACCTACCTCAAAGGAGTGTTGAAATGATTAAATAAAATAACGAAAGTATCTAGTACGATACTGGCATATAGTAAGCATTCAATAAATGGTAGCAGTTACCTAAAAGGAGATGAGATAGGATTATCATCAAGATTCCACGACAAGCAACAAAATGGAAATGTGATCAACAAGATCTGAGAATAAAGCTGTACTGAGGCAGTTCACTTACAATGGTTAAAAATAAAAGAATTTATTTAGTTGTAAAAGAAGGTAAATACAGGAAAAAGAACAAAAAAGATAGTATTTCTTCTCATTTGCCAACTCTATGCAAATACTCTTGAAAACTACTGTTTTTCCTTAAAACAACTTATTTTACCTTAATTATCACTGAATCAGAAATACAGTTATATTCAGAAGTCATATAGCCCATCTACTACCAGACAGGCTCAGAAAGAAATGCACATCAACTCACCTCCATGCTTCATGTTTAATGAGTTATCATTCCAGTTTTTTTTTCTTTTTGAGAGCTGAATGAACTTAGCATGCCTGAGCATGCTAAGTAAAGGCTTTATCATTGAGCCACACCTTATTTTTTTAAAAAATTTAAATTCCTCTCAAATTTGCCATTCAAAAATCTCACATGGATAGTATGCTACCTTTCATGCAACAATAAGGAAAGTATTTGTTCAGTTCAGTAGTAGAGAGCTTGCCTAGCATATTTGAGGCCCCAAATTTAATCCCCAGCACCAGAAAAAAAAAACCTAAAATGATACCAAAAACATTAAATGTATAGAGGGAAAGATATATAGGAGTAGGGGTAGAAATAAGATTTCATTTATGTGCCCTTACATTATTTTGATTTATGAGCTATATGAATTTAATCATTTGTTCAAAATGTATACTGAATACATGACCCCCCCGCATACTTTAAGTTTCACAATAAATTTTTCCCAAACTAATCAACTCTGTATTGACCTAACATTCCTAATTCATAATCATCACATAAGTTTATATCTAGTCTTAAGGCTTTACAGAATGAAGTTATTCAAGGTTGATACTCACACAGTATATAACGAATTATTACAGTAATAACATGTAAATTTTTCTTCAGTAAACATTTCCAGTGCCCCTAAAATTTGCCAAATATAGAATATAGTTTCCATTTTATCATTACTGATAATAATGGAATAAAATCCTTTCTACTTGGATAAACTTACCATATTTGTAAGTTTTAAAAATTCATTTTCATAAAAAATAACTATACTTTTTTTTTTGGGGGGGGGAACCAGGGATTGAACTCAGGCCCTTGTGCTTGCCAAGGAAGCACTTATTCCACTGAGCCATCTCTCCGGCCCAAAAATAACTATACTTTTGAAAAAGTTATTTTAAGCAAAAGTTCCACCAAATGACAAATTAATCATAGAAAATTTATAGCCATATACAGTAGTTTTACATTAAACCTTTCAGTACCTTCTTGATACTTTTTCCTTGTTCAGGTTATGAATATAACCTGAAGTGCTATTAAAAGCAGTGACTCACCTTGTTTACCTGAAGTTTTAATACAGAATATTCATGACAAAATAGCCATCTCTGACAAGAGTGGCCTCTAGACCAGTAGTTCTTACTTAAGGGTGATTTTGCTTCCAGAAGATATATGGCAATGTCTGAACAATTTTTGGCTATTGTGTAGTGGATAGAAATCAGGGATGCTTTTATGGCACAGAAGAACCCCTCACAAAAAGAATTAACTGACCCAAAATGTCAGTGTTGCTGGTAAGAATCCTGTTCTACATGGTACATCTTAAGTGACCCTAAGAAAATAAACCAAACCAATTCCTTTGCTACTAGAGAAAAATCAGCATAGGACTTCTGTCAGGTTTTTTTTATTTTTTTTTTTTTTTTTTTGGTGGAACTGGGCATAGAACTCAGGCCCTTGCACTTGCCAGGGAAGCGCTTATTCCACTGAGCCATTCTCCCCAGCAAGCATAGGACTTCTATGACCAGTGTCTTTTTCTGACTTAAAAAAAAAAACTATTTTTCAAGAAAATTGAGGCTAGGGAGATGGCTCAGTGGAATAAGTGCTTGCCTGGCAAGCATAAGGGCCTGCGTTCAATCCTCCGTTCCACCAAAAGAGAAAACAAAGCTCCTTCCTTTGGGGGTGGGTGATATAGCTCAGTGGTGTAAGTGCCTGCCTGGCAAGTAGAATGTCCTGAGTTCAAACTCTGGTACCACCAAAAATAAAAATAAAATAAAACTGTTTAAAAAAAAAAAAAAGAAAGAAAGAAAATTGTACTAGCCCTTTCGCTAAAGAGCTTGTGCTGTAATTCCACAATTATGTTCAATTTTTGTGTGCTATTATACAACTAAATAAAGCACATGCCTTGAGGAAAAAACATCTCAATATGATATAAATCTGGCCAGCCAGATAGCTCAGTGGACTAAAGCAACTGCTTAGGCAGAGCATAGAGGCTGGGGTTTGATCTCCCCACCCCTGGGGCACACTGAGGTGATTGAGACTGGGCCCGGTAGCACTGGCCTTTAATCCCAGCTCTTAGGTGGCTGAAAACAAGAGTCTACGAGTCTGATCTATGTAGTAAGACCCTGTAGACCTTGTACTAAACATACACACACACACACACACACACACACGTCTGATCTATGTAATAAGACCCTGTAGACCTTGTACTAAAAACACACATACAGTGGCCGGGCGTGGTGGTGCATGCCTGTAATCCCAGCACTAGGGAGACTGAGGCAGGAGGATTGCTGTGAGTTCAAGACCAGCCTGAGCTACAAAATGAGCTTAAGGCCAGCCTGAACTGCATAGTGAGACCCTGTCTCAAAAAGACAAAAATAAATAAATGAATAAATAAAACTATGTGTGTCATGACTCAAAAAAAATAAATAAATAAAAACACACATACAAACACACACACACAAAATGATATAAATCTATACATTCTACTACCTGTCTTTAGAGTGAATGCATATGAACATGTATAACATACAGACATACAGGCCTAGAAAATTTGCTAGATCTTTTTTTTTCCAGTACTATGAACTACACTGAACTGCATCTCCATTCTTTTTTTCATTTTTAATTCTTCAGACATGATCTTCCTAAATTGCTCAAACTGGGCTGGAATTTGCAGTCTTCCTGCCTCAACTTTCTAGAGTTCTGGGACTATAAGGCCTGAACTACCAGACCCAGCTTGAAAGAAAAATTTTAACACTGGTTACCTTAAAAAGAGTAAAAAGGATTTGAAGGAGGAGAGTGTGAGGACTTTTACTTCTTACCTGGTTGAATTTTTCAGCATAAGACTGACTTGCCTTTATAATAATTTTAAAATATTTCTTACATACAGTATATATATATATATATATATATATATATAAAATATATGCACACATTCTCAATACAAAAAATTAAAAATCATATGGCTCATAAGTTTATTTTTAGAAGTTTTATTTTGAGCTTCCTTAAAAAAAGACTGTAATTCTAAAATTAACACTTAAAAAAAAAATTCTTAAAAAAATTTTAGCCTGACTTGTAACCTGAACGATAAGCACATATTAATAGGATCCAGTTCAGCTTATGACTCTTCTCTTCAAGTCCTTAGATAGCTAAAGACATGCTTAATATGCCTGAAGAAATACAAACACATTTACCCCGTTTAAAACAACAAGAATTACATTGATAGCATTTTCTAAAATAGCACAATTCTAACACTAAAAAAAATTGATATAGATAAATCTAAATCTTTTTAATCAAATTAAAGTCTTTTGACTTAATCAGCATAGGAAAACAATTTTTTTGTTGTTCTTTTTTTCTCAACTCTTGGCTCTGAATAATAAATAGTAAAGAAGTCCTAGAGTATCTGTTCCTCTGAACATAAAAAGTATGAAACAGTTAAGATGAAAATAAGGATAAAAAACAAAGAAGAAAAATAAGGATTTTAATATTCATTGAATTCCAGTTAGATATTTTTTGAACATTACTTATGACCTTTTCACACCATTCAAAGGCAGTAAGATGGAGAAAGCAGTTCATTTTAGAAAATAGAAAAGGTTAGGAATTCTCTAAACAAAATAGATTATTCCATTCTATATCCCATTATACATAATATAAAGCAGAGATTAGGTACACCAAGAATTTCTTCTCCACGTGACACAGGAGAAATGGGACACAAAATACTTTCTTTCTCTTGAAACAACACCTTAACTTACACTAAAGTCTGTAGTTACACTGGAATCTTTCATTACAAAAATGAGGTCCGAATATCCATTTATTCCTAAAGCCTTTTATAAGGTCCAAAATAATACAAGTAAATGGGTGAATAAAGGGTTCTCCTACATTAGCCATTGCTAAATGAGTATGGAATCCCTTAAATCATTACTTCTACAGTAAACGTCAAAAAAAAGAAAAACGTGTGGATTGTATTCATACTTTAACCTCATGGTAGGGAGGTCAAATGAAATGGGAGGAGAGATATTTCTGACTTTTGAAGATCACCAGCACTGTAAAGAATTTAAATCCTGCTTATATAAAAAACATTTTAAAAAATGAAAAAAAAAGTGATCTATCTTATTCATGACAATTACATTCCATGTAAAAATGTACCAGAAAAATCAGACTCTTCGTATTTAGACCAAAGCAAACTTTTTGAGATTCTCCCTTATAAGTCTCAAAGGAAAAATAAACTAAAATAAACAGTAAAATATAAAGTCTAAAGACAGCCTATGGGCAAGGTGTGCTAGCTCACACCTGTAATCCCAGGACTCTTGAGGCTGAGGCAGAAGGATAGCCATGAGTTAGTTGGAAGCCAGCCTGGGCTACACCATGAGTTAAGGACCAGCGAATTACATAAAGAAACACTTTCAAAACAAAATAAAATACCTTCTTCTTTATTCCTAGCTTAAAGTCTATGTGTTCTAGGTTTATTCTCATCAAATTTCAAAGATATAATAGCCCAAATGTGAAAGTACTCCAGAGATTTGCCCCACAACTGACAACTCAAATTCCTTTCCTCATCTTGCTTACATAATTATTTTCCTCATAGTGAAATTCAAAGACACAGACTCTCAAGGAACTATCCTTAAAATCTAACATACTGTTTTTTCCAAAAGAAACTGGGGGCAGAATGTCCTAAGGTTTTTAAAGAAAACAATGTTCAGACCTAAGATGAGTACTAAGTGTATTTTGCAATCCAAATATAAACTTTATTCATCTCAGTTTTTTTGATATTTGTTTTTTTCTCTGGTGGGTGTTCCCCCCCCCACTTTTTTTTTTCTTTTTTGAGACAAGGTCTCCCTATTAGTTTAGAGTGGACCTGAATTCAAAAGGTAGCCCAGCCAGGCAGGCCTCCTGGCAAGCCTCTTGCCTGGGCCTCTTGAATGGTGGGCAGGCATGCACCACCATGCCCAGCTTCTATTTATCTCAAGAGGAGGAGCCAGGATTGTTGATATACACGAATTCCAACATCAAGACCAGAGATTTAAAAAGTTGGTCAGAGGGAACCTAGAATCAAACAGAACATTCTCAGCGCTTAATATAGTCATCAAAGGGCAAAATTATTGTTAAGAGAAAACAGTGGGAAAGGTAGCCCTGCCTTTCCTTACAAATATATAATCCTGTTTCCTAAAAAAAAAAAAAAAAGAGCACCACAAGACCTACCACCATATATTGGACCTAAAAATGTGTGCACACATTTATTGATTTAATTTAATGAGTTAAAACAAATGAAAGAACTTATTCCCTCACTACAAAAGAAAGGTATCCGTAGGATGCCTCACCTTCTCCCAGCCTAAAAAACTCTCTGAGTTCAGTCATCCAGCTATTCCGAAGCTCAGAGATGCATTGGCACTTCCTTTTCCTGTCTAACTTCACAAAACGTCCCAGGAGGCAAGTCACGTGGTTTTTCTGGGTAAAAGCTGAAAGCTCCTTAATATTCACCTGTCTCGAACTAAAAAAGGAAAATAAGAGCGCTACTTAAATTACAGGTAAGGGATACTTAAGAGAGAAGGCAAATAAATGTATCCCTCATCTTTTAGAATGGTAGAGGTTTTTAGAAATGCTCTTTGAGCTTAGTTAGCTACCTCTGTCTCTATCTTCCCTCAGTACCAAGGGCAGGGACATTGGCAAGACCCCGCCCTCCCCCAGCCCCAAAGCGGGGTGGGCGGGAGGTAGGCAGGAGAGTCCTTGTTCCCGCGCGAAGCTCAGAGACCAAAGGACTCCCTATTGTGGGTCTACGAATGGTGACGGGAGCCCGTTCCGCTCCGGCCGTAAGCCGAGGAGGGAGCCGAGTCCTCACTAGGCCTGCAAGCCGCCACGACCGCCATGGAGCTGACCGCTGTCAGAGGACTGCACCCGGGAAGTGGGATCGTGACCCAGTCCCGTGCTGGCCCAAAGACAATTCACGCCTCACTCGCCGTACCTCGGACACCTCGTCCTCGTCGCTGCCAGAGGCACCACCTCCACCTCCGGTTCTCAGCACGGCAGCCGCCAACTTGAAATCCAGCGCCGCGTCCCCTCCGGCTGCGCCGCTGCTGCCTCCGCTGACTCCCGGCGCGGGTCCGGCCTCTCCAAAGAGCCTCACGGTGCGGATCCCCAGTCCGACCCCTCCCGGCGGAGGCGGCTCCGAGGCCCCGGCTGGGGCGGATCGCGGAGTCACAGAGTCCAGGTCCTCCTCAAAAGAGGTGCCGCCGCCCCCGCTGTCAGTCAGCATGGTTCACACGCTGAGCCGGGGACGCTGCCGAGTCACTCGCGGCCGCCGCCGCCGCCGCCGATCCCGAGAAACAGAGGAGCAGCAGGAGGAAGAAGCGTCTCCTTCCCCCCGTCCCAGCAGCGCCACTAACTTCTCACTGCCTAACATGCTGCTTCCCGCCCCTTCGGCTCGCTATTGGCTGCAGCTCTCTAGCGACTGCAAATCATTGGCTAAGATGACTTGCCACTCAGGCTCTCCGTCACGCGCTGCTCGCTGGCTTGCAGCCTCCAAGCTGCGTTGACCCGCACAGGTCTGGGCGGTTGCGAACACCCGCCTCCTATTCCCCACAAACCAACTTCCGGTCTTTTTCTACGTCTATTGGTCAGTTTCTCTAACTATCGCGTCACGACCTTAAAGTGGATTAGTTGGCCTTGTGGTCAGTCACAGTGACCCCTAACAATGAAAAGTTCCATTGGCGCCATAAAGTGTCGGTCACTTTGTCACAGAACGTCGCGTGGTACAATAGGCCAGTGAAGGTTCTATTCATCCCGCCCCAATCTGAGGTGACGGGAAAGGGCTGGGAAATTTCTACTTCAGATCAAAATGAGGGCTGAATTGACGCTCGCAAAAATTAATAACAAGTGGAGTAGACCTAACCCTTTGCTTGCTGAGGTTCGGACGTCACGGATGCAAGAGACGCGCCCACCTGTCGCTCTCCGCCAAGCGCCGAAATTACAGCCGGAAAGTTGCTGCACCGGGATTGGAGGAAAGAGACTATCAGTCTCAGCGAGACCCCACCTTCCTGCCATTGCCTGGTTGGAGGACCGAGGCGTCAGTCACTGGGACAGTCCCACCTCTGAGACAGGTGAGGCTGCGCAACGTTTCTGCCTCGGGCTGTCTGGGCGGAAGAAGGGGACTTGGAGTGGGGAGGCGACGGGAGAGGGGCAGAGCTCATCTTGCTCATTGCCTCCCGCCTTTCCAATGGTCGCCCTACGCGCAGAGCTGAAGGAACCCCGGGAAGCAGCTAGGCTCCCTAGGCGACTCCAACCGCCCGCGTGCCGGGACCGGGCCCAGCTTGGCAGTTCCCAGCCTTGGTAGCAATAGCCCCGCGGGTCCGCGTTCTCCTGCCAGGGACGATCGGTGGACCTGCGGGCTGGACAGCGCCATCCCTCAGAACTGGGAACTGTCCCTCAAGGAGGTTGTCAAAGTGGGCGACGAACCGAGTGCAGAATCCAACCGCAGGATTGAACACGCCGTGTGCAGGACACTTTCTAGTTCTCGCTCTGCGACTTCTCTGCTGGGTGACCTCGGCGCGTTTTATGTTATTCCCTGTAAAATGGAAGTAGTATTGGCACCATTCTTATTGGGTGGTTATGGGTAAATCACGTGATAACACCGTGGCTTGCAGAGTGCCAAATTTATAGAAAAGATCCAGAGAATGTCCTCATAACAGGACATATTAGTTACTGCCTCCTCTTTGGATTCCAGGCGTCCTCACCCAGTCTATGTTCTGCCAGCCAGACGATTTCTGTTTTATAAAACAAAGCTAACCAAAGAATATCTTCCCTTCAGAGGATCTCTTCCCACTCATAGATCTCTGTTTTCGCCTCCGTCTTTTATCAGTAGAGAAAAGGCTTAGCTGGACGTGATGGTAGAACTCTAGTCCCCACAATGGAGTGCCTGAGCCACGAGTTCAAGGTCAGCCTGTAACTGTGCTTCAAAAAATAAATTAGTAAATAAATACTATTTAATGTTTACAAGCATTGACTGGCCTTCCAACTAATCTCATGATCAACGTTCACAAGAAAAGAATTTAGTAGAATATATGGCAAAAAAAATTTTTTTTGAGACAGAGACTTGCTATTTTGGAGGGGGGACTTGCTTTGTAGTCCGGCTGGCCTCAAACTCACAGCAATCCTCCTGCCTCAGCCTCCCATGTGCTAGAATTACAGGCAAATATTCTTTGATCCAGAGAATGCCCTTATAGCAAAGGTTGGCTAAAAGCAAAAGATGTCATTTTTCTCTTACAAACTGTGACAAAGACTTTTACCTATCTTGGTTATGCATTATTTAATATATAATACTTCACTCCTTCAAACTGGTATCTCAATTGTATAAAGAACGTAATTTTTTGAGGCCAGGGAGGTGGCTTAGTGGAATAAGTGCTTCCCTGGCAAGCACAAGGGCCTGAGTTCAATCCCCAGTTCCGCAAAAAAATTAAAAAAAAAAAAAACATAATTTTTTAAAGTTACCTTAGGAGTTGATTTTGCAGGGCTGGGGTGATAGCTCAGTGGCTTAAATGTCTGCCTGGCAAGCACAAGGTCCTGAGTTTGAGCCCTGCTACCAAAAAAAAAAAAAAAAGTGATTTTGCCAAACAATTTTTGAAGATAGTTAACATTTATTTGGCTTAATAATCACTCATTTCAACATTTTATATGAAAGGATACTCATTTTTATGAACAGAATACATTAAATGTTTTTAGATAATGTATGAAACTACAGAGAGCAATTTTGAGGTTAATACCATGTACACTGTCTTTAGCATTTGTGGAATTTAATTAGCTTATATCCTCAGTGCTGTATAAGTTTTCAAGGTATGTATGAGTAGGTCACAACCCAAACTAAGCAACAAAAAAGAAACCTAACACTGCCCAGCCCATTTCAAAGCTGGATTATCCAGAATTTATTGGATACATCCTTAGGCAAAAACAGGTATTGAAAAAAAAAAAAAAAAACAGGTATTGACTGGTACAGCATTTCAAAGCAACTGCCTGTCATTTCTACCACTACAAAAATAATTTCTGATGCAACTCCCTGAGCAAACTCATTAAGTTCTTAAAAGAAGTGTAATCAATCTCAAAGACAGAAGGAAAGAAAATCGGACTGAACTGAGATGGACTGGCAGTTCCCAGTGCATTTAAAAGAGAAAGCACACTGTACTCGGTCTCTAGCCTGAATATAGATAAACTCTGAATCTGGTCCAAAAAAATATGCTTGAGTAATTATCTTTATTTCACTTGGCATATTATCTGAACATTTGTCAATAATTTTTCAATATGGGAGTTAGGAATTCTTAAGTCTCCTAGATTTTGTTTTTATTTATTTGTTTGTTTGTTTAATACAAGGTCTCACTATGCTGTTCAGACTCATAGTGAACTTCCTGTCTTAGCCTCCCCAGCGTCAGGATTACAGATGCGTGCCACTATGCCTGGTTTCTGTGACCAGCACAGTATGCCCAGGGTTCCAGGGTCAGCACAGAATGTGGTACTAGGGACCAAACTCCTTTTCTTGTACTTGCCAGGGAGGTGCTTAGGCCACCAAGCTATCTCTCCAGCCCTATATTTTGTGACTATGATGTCACGTCTATATTAAGTGTAACTTCATATTAAATACCACATACTACATTCCTATGGTTTTACAATTGTGAAACTAATTGAGAAATCATAATATCAAATAGTATATTTTATGAATGTTTAAAATTACAATGTAGGGGCTGGGTAGAATAAGTGCTTGCCTGGAAAGCGCAAGGGCCTGGGTTCAATTCTTGGTTCCGCAAAAAAAATAAATTAAATTAGCTCAGCAAAATGGCATACAACCATAATCCCAGCACTTAGAGGCTACAAGTCCAGCCTGGGATATATAGGCAGCTCTAGACATTCTGGTGAAAACTCGTCTCAAAAAACAAAAAAAGATAAACAAATTAGAGTGCCAGCAATATAGCTCAGCAGACTAAGCACCTGGCTAGGCAAGGGTAGGGACCAGGATTCAATCCCCAGTATGACATTCCATGCCCCTTTCCCAGGTACACTGAGCCAGCCACCAGGTGGTGGCACACACCTGTAATTCCAGTGCTGCTGAGGCAGGAGGATCACCGGCAAGTTTGAGGTCACCCTGGGCTACATAGTGAGTTCAAAGCTAGCTAGAATTATATAGTGAGATCTTGTCCCAAAAGTAAATTAATTAAGTAAATAATTGACTAAATCTAAAAAAATGAAAAAGATGATACTACTAATGATAATAAACATCTTTTTTTTTATACCAGTTGTGGTGGCTGATACATTGTATCAACTTGAGGGGTTAGAAGCCTAGCTGGATCAGCTCGATAACTCCACACCTAGAGCCCCACCCTAGAGTGACTCAGCACTTAAAGAGAATATGCAGGAGGGGCCGGGGAGATGGCTCAGTGGAATAAGTGTTTCCCTGGCAAGCACAAGGACCTGAGTTCAATCCCCGGTTCCACCAAAAAAAAAAAAAAAAAAAAAAAAAAGAGTATATAAAGGGGTTGAGGAAGGATTGTGTGTGACTTCCTTGAAGGAGCTAGATCTCCAAAGCCACACTACTCTGGAGGAACTCAGATCTTTGCAGCAGCCACTGTCACTCCCTTGGCAAAGCTCTGGTTTTTGCAGTCTATGGAAGGTAGAGAGAGAGGCTTGCAAGACATCACAGTTGCTGCTCTTCCTCTGCTCTTCATTGTTTTCTGCCACCATAAACTGCTGCTATCTGCCTTGGAGCCAGTGCAATATGGACTGAAACCTCTACTAACAGCTAGATAAACTGTTCCTTCATTCATTTTGGGTGTCAGGTATTTGTCCCAGCAATGAGAGAAGAGTAATAAAGGCAGAATTTGGTACCAGAAGAGTGGGGTCATTCCAGTGACTGTATCTGATAATGTGGATTACATTTTGGGAATGGCTTATGGGAAGAGATAGGAAAGGTTTAGATATGGCACCTACTAGCAAAGAGCTGGAATGCCTTCAGCCCTTCTGTGTGGGAGATTCTGGGCAGAGCTCAGAAGACCAGAACGTTGATAGGAAGCCTGCCTATAACAGGCTGGGGAGGTTTCTTCTGGGAAGAACTGCATTGGTTGTTGGATTCCAGATGATTTATTTTATGGCTGGGTAGAAAGTTTGTCTGCATTTTGTTCCTTTCCAGAGACTATGCCTGAGACCATTAAGTGTAGTGGACTTGTTAATCTTGCAAGAGAAATCTCAAGGCAGTCGAATGTTGAAGCAGTGGCATGGCTATTATTGGGGGCTTTGAGTCAGATATATGTTAAGAGTCAAGAACAAAGAGTCCAGCAGAATGATTTAAAATGTTGACTTTGGCCAGAAAGGAAGCACCAGGAAGGCTGTGGTCTGCAAAGATAGAACTGAGATCTCCATTGCCCGCAAGGAACAGAAGAGTAGAAAAGATATCATAGGAGGTAGCAGGTTCTAGCCCTTTGCAGCCTCAGAATTGCAAGGGTGAGGGACTTTGCTTTGAGGAGAAAGCCACAGAACTCCATGTTCCAGAACGGAGGTGGTGGCCACACCAGGTTGCAGAATGGCACCAGCATAGAGAATTTATTCCTCGGAATCAGGGTGAGAGTGCTCAGCAGTCCAGGCACTCGACCCCAACAGCCAAGAGAAAAGAAAGCCTGGCTACTGCTCCAGCTGGTAGCCTTTGGCATCATCCATGCAGTGTTGGTTTTAGGCACATTCAGAATTAGGAGTTCTGAGGTTAGGAAGGCTTCCACCAAGATTTCAGAAGGCCAGGGAGGCCAGGCAGTGTGCCCCAGAGAGGGCAGTGTGTAAAGCTGTGAGAGAGAACCCTATTCAGTGGAAACCCCAGAAGACTGAAGAAGCCAGGAACATGGATTATCTAAGGAAAGCTGCAAAGCCAGCTCCAGATAAAAGCCATGGGAGATACCACACAAGTATTGTAGGGGTGGAGCCATGTAAGGCTTCTGGAATTCACAACTCATTACAGAATGCTTTGGATGTTCCACCTGGAACTACAAGACTTAATCCTTACCCTTCTGGATTTTGGACTTGTTTTGGGCCCAATGCTTTGTATCCTGTTGTGTATGCTTTTTAGAATGGTAATGTTTATCTTGTGTCTTTGAATGTTGGAAGTATATAACTTCATTTGTGCAGTGGCTCACAGCTAAGAGTTTGCCTTAGATTTTGGAGACTTGGGACTTGGACTTTTCAACATTGCTGAAACTGTTAGGACTTTGGTAACTCTTACAGATAGACTAAATACCTTTTGCATAAAAGGTGTGCATGAGTCTTTGGGGGGACAGGGGCAGAATGTTATGGTTCACATGTAATATAATGTTGATAGATTTAATAGTGATTCTTAGTGATAGATATACCTGTGTTATAATGTTGAAGTTGTGAAATGTTAATAAGCATGTCTTGGGCCCGGGGGATGGCTCAGTGGAATAAGCGCTTCTCTGGCAAGCACAAGGGCCTGAGTTCAAATTCCTGGTTCTGCAAAAAAAATTGGAGTATCTGATTTTTGGGTTGAGGAGATGGCTCAGTGGGATAAGCGCTTCCCCAGCAAGCTAGTAGGGCCTGAGTTCAATCCCCGGTTCTGACAACAAAAAGCATGTCTTTATATCTGGAGACTGATTTAAAGAAGTATATGTGTAGTTGCCAAGTTGACAAGGGGTGGATTGTGTTGGTTAATACATTGTGTCAGCTCAGGGACTCCGGGCCTAGGGTGCCGCCCTAGAGTGACTCAGCACTTAAAGCTGAGCCACTTCAGAGCTCAGATCTTTGCAGCAGCCACCACCACTTCCTTGGAGGAGCTTCGGCCTTCACAGTTGGTGTGAAGGGAAGAGAGAGGCTTCATAGATGTCAAAGGCTTTTGAAATCATATTCCTTTTGCCAAGAATGCTTCCCTTTGATCCCCTCCCCTATTAACAAGACTGACTCCTTCATGTCATGTGAGTCTGTTCTTAAATGTTATTTTCTTAGAGAGACCCTCACTAACTCCCACACTAAAGTCACCACCCATTGGGGGCCTGCCCTTAGCTCAGTTGTTTTAAGCACCTGCTCATGTAAAGGCAGCTATGAGCAGGATACCGCGGTTTGATCCCCAATTGGCCTTGCCCTTCAGGCAGCCATGAAAAAAAATGTTTTTAAATAAATAAAGTCGCCACCCACCATTAAATCTTTTCTTGCTATCTCATTACCTGGGTATTATTGCTCTTTATCCAATATTATCTTGTATGTATATAGTTATACTTATTTTCTGTCTCTGCTACTAGAATGGAAACTCTAGGAAAGCAGAGATCTTACTTACTACTTAAGTCTTACATATAAAACACTGCCTAGTGTACCATAGGGGTTTGTTTGTATGTTTTCCTTTTGAAACAGTGTCATTATGCAGTTCAGGCTGGTCTTGAGCTCACTTTATAGCCCAGGCTGATGTGGAACTCACAGTGATTCTCCTGCCTCAGCCTCCTGAGCAATGGGATTACAGGCACATGCCACCATACCCGGCTGTCTAATAGATATCTTTTGTTGTTTACTTTGTTTTGTTTTGTACTTCCTTAGTTTGGGAATTTTTTATTGTATTGGTATACTTTAAACATATATAATAATAACATTCATCATAGGGAATTTGTACCTGCAAATTATATATATTGCTTCTTGTTTTTTTTCTCATTCTCCTTCCTTCTTTTCAACCCCTCTTCCCCTCATTTACAAAAGCTTTGTTTTCATTTTTTTCCTTCTCTTTGTTTTTATGTCCCTTCTATAGTGTATTTAACACATATTTGTTGAGTGGATGATCTGTCACTCCCTGGAAAGACCTTTAATAGAATTTAGCACTATAGTCAAGTGTGGTGATGCACACTTATAAAGCCAGCACTCAGGAGGCTGAGGCAGGAAGATCCTTGAGGCCAGCCTGGACTAAATAGGCTACCTGGTTCAAAACCAACCTGAATGTGCTGGGCATGGTGGTGCATGACTGTAATCCCAGCACTCCGGAGGCAGAGGTAAGGAGGATCACTAAGCGTTCAAGACTAGCCTAGGCTACATAGTGAGTTCAAGGCCAGTCTGAAACATAATGTCTAAAAAAAATTTTTTTTAATTAAAAAAGAAATTTAGTAGTAGTGAGGTGAAATGCCATCAAACAAAAATTATATTCCTTGTACTTATCTTTTTTTTTTTTTTTTTTTTTGTCTTTTTGAGACAGGGTCTCGCTATGCAGTTCAGGCTGGCTTTAAGCTCACTTTGTAGCTCAGGCTGGTCTCGAACTCACAACAATCCTCCTGCCTCAGCCTCCCGAGTGCTGGGATTACAGGCATGCGCCACCACGCCCGGCATCCTTGTACTTATCTTTTTCTTCCATTTTCACCAGTGTATTTCTTCCCCTCATTTCATTCAAAGCTTAGCCCCAATTCTACTGCTAATGTCTACCTACATTTGAGAAGTAGACTCAGACACACCCCTGCCTTTTCTAGTCTCTTCTCTGTATTGCAATCAGGAAAAAAAAGGACCAACATATCTCTGCTAATAACATACATTAACAATTACACATTCAGGTCCATTTGTAAATACAAAATTCTAAAGAATTGGGAATCATTAAAAAAAAAAAAAAAAAAAAGAACAAGCTGGGGAGATAGCTTAGTAGAGTAAGTGCTTGCCTGGCAAGCACAAGGTCCTGGTTCAATCCCTGGTACCACCGGGGGGAAAAAAATTCTTCTTCGGGCTGGGGAGATGGCTCAGCGGATGGAATAAGTGCTTCTCTGGCAAACTCAAGGTCCTGAGTTCAAAAAACAAGACAGAGAGAAAGAAAAAAAAAAAAAAGGAAAGAAAAAAAAATGGGATTCATGAGGGCTGAGGAGATAGTTTTGTGGTCTCTAAGCAATCACAAAGACCTGGGTTTGGCCGGGCGTGGTGGCGCATGCCTGTAATCCCAGCACTCAGGAGGCTG
>PVKA01029577.1:0-28168 GCA_004027165.1 Ctenomys sociabilis
AAAAGGTCTTTTCAATCCATTTGGATAGGCTGCCTAACGACAGAGCAGTGACTGAGGTGGCATTTAGGCGGGCAATTTCAAATTTTTGGGTATGTATCAGTTGTTCTAACTCGCGCGACCAATTGCCTTTTAGATATTGACACACAGAGAATGGAACCCCAAGTCACAAGTCAGTCTCTGTTGCACATGTAGTGCATCCACTTGCTCTTGCAGCAGGGCAGTTTGTTGATTCAAAGCCGGAATGCCAAAATGGATCTGTCCGTTAAGTGTCTCCTGGACCTCCAAGGCAGCCGCCACTCTCTCCGCGAGTGCATTGATGGTTGTAGCTTGTTGGACCGTCTGCGTTAGAGCAAAACCAGTGGCAGCCAGAGCCCCGGCAGTCACAATAGCTGCAGTGATGCCGAAGTCCCTCTTTTGCCGATATATGACAGCTGGCAGTTGTTGTCGGGTCTCATCCATCTGTGTAAGGATCATCACCGCACTAGGGATGTGAACCACCAGGGCACTCACGTGTTCAGATCTCCAGCAATTACTGAGACTGCAATTTAAAGCTGTACAATTTAGTCGACCCCTTTCCCCATCCACCCAGGTACCATTCTGAGTACCATTCCAAAGCACAAAAAGAATGGGGTCAAGAGACAGGGTATAGAGGAGATATTAAACTTATGGGTCTTGTTAATCTGCACCGAGGATTCAAAGGAGACAGAGGTATTCCATGTTATTGTACCATTGAACACTAATGAATTTTGTAGGGCCAGGGGAATCCAATCAAGACAAGCTCTTTTTCCACACAAATAAAACCCATCCTGCTTACACCGCTCCCAACACCCAGCCCCAGCTATACATATTTTAGCAGGTTCATTGAAGAAAAGCAAAGGGGCTCAAGACTAGTAGTAAGGGGAAATGCAGTGTTGCAAAGAACAGTGGGAGTTTGGGTTGTGGCTCAGGGGAGCGGTTACCTGACATGCACAAGTCCCTGGGTTCAGTGCTGATTGTGCACATGTGCGCACGCGCATGTGCACACGCACACACACACACACGCATGCACACGCACATGCGCGTGGTGATCAAAGAGGATTTCTTTTTTTAACATTTTTTATTGATTTTAATGAGAAAAAAGCTAAAATAGCAATGAAATAGTTTCAAAACAGGTTAGTAGGACAGTTACAATAATTAATACATTCCATATTGTTGTCTTCATAGTAGTTATTCACAGGACAAAATACAGATGTGGTATCTTGTCTAAACACTTCAAAATTTTCTTCTCATTGAACTAAGAGAAAGTAGCTATCTATCCTAACTATCTTGTGTATACATATATATATATATATATTTTTTTTTCCACAACAAGATGATCCTTTATTTATATCCCCTTTTGTGTTTTGTCAGAGATGGGTGTAGGGGACTATGTTACTCAGCGAGGAGGACAGGGACATTGGTCCAGGCAGCTGTGGCTGAGGGCCTCTCAGCAATGGGGGATACGAGTTAGGGGATGATTTGTGGATAAAAGGGAGCTGAGTTGTCACAGGGAGTTAGAGACTGAACTTTGATGTTAAGTGGAGCATACCTCAGTTCTATGGAACTGTTATTTTTATTTTATTTTATTTGGTGCTGCAAATCAAACTCAGGACCTTGTGCTTACCAGGCAGGCACTGTGTTGCTGAGCTACATCCCTGGCCCTCTGTTTTAATTTTTTTTGTGGTACTGGGGATTGAACTCTGGGCCTTGTGTTTGCACAGCAAGTGCTTATTCTACTGAGCTATATCCCCGGCCCTTAATTTTTAACTCTTGCTTTCTTCATTGACCTCCTGCTTCATTCATATATCGATTCCAGGCTAGATCTTTAAAAAAACAAACATTTTTTTAAGAAGGTAAAAACTTGCCCAAGTTATTATTGATATTTATTTATTAAGCATCCTGACACTATATTTATTAAAAATTGGGGTTAGATAGTGAAAAATGTTTAACTTCTGTGCCTCAGAAGTTGTGTTTTAAAATAAGTTCAGGTATTCTGCCATTGAGTAATTTATAAGATTTTCTCATTTGCTTTCTCAGGCTTCTTCACTGTTATTAGAGGGGCCATGAACAACCTTTATATGGTTCAGAGCTGGCCACAAGCTCCAGGTAGTGGTCATTCTGTTTTTGAAATAATTTAAGAGAAGTCCAGAGGAATGCAACAGTATTTTTCTTTTTTCTCTGCTTGATTTTTTCTAAGCCTCCCAGAAGTGTGTTTATCTTTTTGGCTGTGCATATGGTGCAGGCTAGAATTTTATGTGGCACTAGATAATGAGAAAAAATTCCCTTTAGGACTAAGGTCATAAGATTATGACTCTTGGATTATGCAGTACTGTTAGATCAGAAGGGAATTTGGGGATGAGATTGATTTTAAGATATGTACATTTAAAACTATACAGCTTTTTTCCTTAAACAATTTTTTTTGAAGAATAGAGGTATGGGGATGTAGAATAGAAACAGTACCAAACTTTTAAGTGTCAAGTTAAGAATTTCTGTTTATTAGAACAAAAAATATGTCTTTAGAGTGAAATATGTCACGCTAGACAGCTGAGAAGGTAAAATGGAATCCCTCAGAGGTCATGCACTTTCCTTCGCCTTCCTTCCTGGTGGAGGGGCTGTCATCTTTCCTATCCAGGCAGAGGCACAATAACTATCCCCAAAGCCATGAGAAGACTTTTGAGGACTACCACTGTCCTCAATCTCCACCTGTCTCCTTCTGATAATTAGTATCAGAAAATGTTGCAGTTTTCTGACTGGTGAAAGCTGCAGAGTGGGAGAGAAGGGACAAGAGGGATGGGTGTCCTTTACGGGAAAAAGAAGGAAACATAAGTAGTGGGCTCCTTCTTGGTTTGGGATGATAGGTCTCACCAGGTTGAGAGGACAATGTCATTTATCACCTGAATGACCACTTGAATCTACATAGCTCAAGAAATGTTATCAACCACTGAAGAAAGGGAAGCCATGACATAAGCTTGGCTGAGCTTATGCCTTCTGGTGGGGGGAGAAAGAGGAAGAAGAAGGGAGGGAAGAGGGAGAGAGAGAGGGAGAGAAAGAAGGTGGAAGAGGAAAAGGAAGAGGAAGAAGAAGAGTAGGAGGAGGAGAGAGAGCTGGAGCTGGAGCTGGAGACAGACAGGCAGACAGGCAGACGGACAGAAGGACACTAGTTGAATGCATCTCTGAAGTGTTTAGGACCCAAAGAAGTGACTTAAGGTGATGGCTCCCTTGGCTGTCACACCAAAGATCCTCTCCTTAGTGTCTCAGGACTTGGCTTTCCATGCCAGTTACATGAGAAACTTCACTTGAAACTCTGGATTGGCTGGCAAATTGTAGTTCATCTCGCCCAGGAGCAGGGTGTGCTGACCTACAGGAGTACCTGCCGAGGCCACTGCACGTCACAGAGGATACCTCTGGACAGTTCTTTCTATTTTCAGGTAGAGCCAATGCCTCTTATTTTCAGAGCTTCTGTGTGCAAGCACTCATTTTTTGAGGGACTCGAGAACCTCTAACTGCTAAAAAGGAAACGAAACAAAACAAAACAAAATAAAACAAACAGAAAACCCCAAGAGGCTGCAGAAGTTTTTAGACAGAGGACAAAAGGAGGCGATAAGTTCACTGGCTCCTCCCACAGGAGAAGAATTTTCTGGACTAGTTCGTAAGAGGAACAGGAAGGGCTTTATTAGGCAGAAATGAAAAGGTACATATTCAGAGAAATAAGCGTGCAGGCTTTCCAGAGAGAGAGAGAGAGAGAGAGGGAGAGAGAGAGAGAGAGAGAGAGAGAGAGAGAGAGAGAGAGAGAGAGAGAGGCATATAGTGAGCCAGAGCTGGGTGTATGTATGGGCCTTGGGGGTTGCCCTGGCATGCACATCTGCCTGTCTGTCAGGCCGCCCATCTGGCAAGCTAGGTCAGAGCATAAGCCACTTCACTGTGCTTGAGCTGGGTGTGCCACCCTCTAGTACTGCTGCTTCCTTGATGATGGAGGAAGCAGGATTTTAGATGAGAAAGACAGGTCCAGAACCCAATCAACAGACTTATTATGTCTTTAAGGTTGCTAGGGGTTTTTTGGAGTGATTCTTCTGAAAGCAAAAAAAGTCTTGAGTAACTTTTGGTCTTAAAGCTATAGTTATTGTTCTGTTTAGAAGTAAACATACAAAATTTCGATTCCTTTGTCTCCTTTTTGTTCTTTAATTTTTTTCTATCCTACCTTCAATATGGAATATTATAGGGGATCTGCAATCCCCAGCAACCCACCACTTTCATCTCTTCAAAATTGTCTGTGGTGGCCACTACTACTGTCTGCCACAGACAGGTATCATCTTGGCCCTGGTGGGTGACACAGAGGCTGTGTCCACTATTATTGCCAAGCTTAATTAGCTCTAGAAATGTGCTATCAAAGACTGTCTGGCTGTGTTTCATTAATGATACCAGACAGCTTTGAAGGCACTAATTAATTGTATTAGATTATTTGCACAGCCCATGCTGAAAAAGCTAATGCCTGTAGGAGAAAGTTGGCAGAGAGACTGTACCAAGATTAGCCTGGACCTTATCTGGCTCGATTGCCTTTTGGAGCAGGGCCAGAGGGGAACTACTTCTGTTTTTGGAGAAATGCATGTGGCCATCCCTTCCCTAAATTTCCAGTTCATTGCTCTAGCACTTGGGTGATGGAATTCATGTGGACCCTTGTAGATCCAGAGGATCCAAAGGGCATCTTTAAGAGGTTCTCTGTGCTTCTTGTTTTGTGAAAGAAACACAATCACTTAACATTTATTAACTAAATAAATACTCCGTAAGGGCCTCTTCTTAGCCAGAGGAGAGGACACCAGTTTATTGTGAAACAGTTCAAATTTTAAGTGTTAAATGTTTCAAGGCACCAGGATAAGCCTTTTAGAAGTTTTTCTTTTCTTAAAACAAATTAAATTTCTCATATCTTTTATTTAGGTGTTCAACCAGATAATAAAAGTTTCAATTGCTACTGTGCTGAAAAGTGATTTAAAAAATTTCCTTACTTTGAAGAAGTGCCAAGTACAGTATAACACATAAACAGAAAACAGTTTTATATTATTGATACACTGGCTGGGGAGATAGCTCAGTGGTGATCCTAGGAGCCTGCCTAGTTAAGTGCAAGGCCCTGCGTTTGATCCCTGATACCAAAAAAACTAAAAATATATTATTGATACATTGGCATAATTTATAGAATAATAATTCCTAGAATCAGCTCAGCCTGACAAATTACAGAAAAATAATCGCTGTCCCTTTCCTGTAGTGCTGTGAGAGGTTAGGTGCTTTTGAGCCAGCTTCTGATGACTGAGGGAGATGCAGACAGTCAGGAAAGCAAGTGCAGAGGTGCGTTGCAGGCCGATCTAAGGGCCAGCTGAGTGTTACTTAGCAAGGGGGCTCTGTACAGTAGAGCTCTGTTGGGAAGTATCCACCCAGATAGCTGCCAGGTCCTGTGTCTGGCCCTCCCTTTTACAAACCGGCCTTAGCATCTTTCCCCATCCTCCAGGGCTTGGACAGCCTGTGAGTAAGTAGTTGTGCACAAATTCCAGGCCAAACTTACTTTATTAACATGATTCAAATGAGAAAAATTCTAATGAAAAATTTCAGAGCACTCTGCAGAGCCATTTTATGATACTGTCAGATCTTCCTGAACTCAAGGGAAGGCCAACAAAGTAAATTGTTTCTATTTACTGCTGAACTTGGAATCCATTGGAGAAAGCTTACACAAGTGCCACGGGAGAGTGTGCTGGTGGAGGAGTTTGTTTCTGAGTGTGCAGAGGCCTCTGTGTTTACTCTGTGTGGGTTCCAGCTCTCCTCTCCTCAACCAGCAAGCCTAGAGAAGTAGCTTAGGACTTTCAGCCTTTCTGCAGGTGGTCCCCAGCCATCTTTAATGAGTAGATAGGATAGGAGCTGTTGGAGCTGGAAGGATTATGGAAGGGCTTTTAAAAGTTGAGAACAAAGTGTTTGACCTGATAAAGGGCTAGGAATTTGTTGTTGTTGTTGTTGGTTTATTTAATTTATTTTTTTGAATCTCATGACACTTTTAGGAAAGTAACACCAAGACCTATTGGTTATTCCAGATAAGCTGTGAGATACTATGAATAATGTTATAATTAATAGTTAAGATGAGGACTTTAGCAAATGATTTTTTTTAATAAAGATACAATAGTGCTCAGGGTTATTCTAAGATGACTCATTACTTACATTTACAATAGAGTGGGAAACAGGCATTAGAGTTGCCAGTGTTGGAATGAAAAGTGCCTGGATGTGTAGTGTGTGGCATCTGTGTTGCTGTTCATGAACATGGTAGACCCTGGCATTTGTCTGCATTTCATTTAATTTATTTTTCGGTAATGCATTTGTAATTTTCAAAGCTTTTCTTTTATTTTTAGTTCTGGGGATTGAACATAGGCCCTTGCTCATGGAAAGCATGTTTTCTACCACTGAGTTGTATCTCCAGCCCTTGGAAATTTACTTTGAAGACTACAGTGTGTCCAAATAAGGACAGTAGTTACAAAGTCTGTTCCATTAGACTTAGGTTCTAGAATTGAGTTTAGAAACTGTTCTTCATTAATAACAGTGAAAACTGATGTTCCGTTTGGCCATCTGAAGAATGATCTCAGACATAAGCTACTGAGACAAATTACTAGAGTTAGATATTGGTCTGACTGGCTTTACTCTAAGTTGCAGAAGCTCAGAGTTTGGTGTGTGCTGTAAGAAATACGTTCTAGGACTGAGGCTCAAGGCTAGTATTACTGAGAAGAGGATAGTCAGAGCATCTCTCCACTGCAATAAAATGAGGATCCATGTTCCTTTGATCTACAGGTCAGAGTCAGGGCATTCAGAACCCAAGTACTGACTGTTGTACCCTTTTGTCAGTCCTTGGATTTTTGTGCTAGAGCACAGTTGCTCTGGGGAAGCTTTTCTTGGGATTTGTAACTAAAGGAGTTTTGTAGATACATTATTTTCCAGTAGGGGTAATGTCTGTGTACCTTATTGACATGAGGAATGGTTTCATTAGATTGTTTTATTTTTATTTAGAAAAGCACTTTGCCCTAATGCCAAGATTCTTTTCTTAATCTTTTTTAATTAATTAATTAACTAATTAATTAATTTGGTACAGGGTCTCACTACACAGCTCAGACTAGTAGTAATTCTCTTATCTCAGCTCCCTAGCTATGGGATTGCAAGTGGATGCCACCACGCCTGGTTTTGGTGTCTGGCTTGGTGTGCCCGGGATTCCAGGGCCAGCAAGGCCTGCGGTACTGCACTTGCCAGGCAGGCACTTAGACTGCCAAGCTGTCTCCATGTGCTCAAGATTGGTTTTGATGGAGTCATTTTAAAGTTGCAGTTTAACCCTTTTAGGTCAGCCATTCCTCAAGTGTGGTCATGGACCTGATGCTTTTTTAGTTGTTCTGTGGGACCAAACCATTTTTGTAATGATACTAAGATGCTGGTTTTTTTTTTTTTTTAATTAGGTTAAACTTGCACTGACAGCATAGAAGCACTTGCATAAAACTGCTGGTGCCTTAGCAGGAGGCAAGGTTGTGCCTCACTGCCATATGCTTATAGTAAAACACTTGTTGGTTTCACTTAGGAAGGCTCTTGATGAAGTAGTAAAGCCCCTTCAAGTTCATGTCTTTTTAATATTCTATGTGATGAAATAAAAGTACACAGATAGTAGTTTTATATTCCAACTATAATTGCTATCTCAAGCTTAAAGCACTTGTGCAGTTGTTCAAATTGTGAGCTGAGCTGGCCTGTTTTTCATGGAATAGCATTTGCCTTGAAAGAATGATGGATGGACAAATGATGGTTAGCCAGACCTGGGTATTTGTGGAACCGGGGATTGAACTCAGGCCCTTGCACTTGCCAGGGAAGCACTTATTCCACTGAGCCATCTCCCCCGGCCAGACCTGGGTATTTGGCAGGCGTTTTTTTTTGACAGAGTACAAAGTGAGCCTGTTACTTCAGGGAAAATAATGGACAGTACTTGTTGCCAATGATAAAGTCTTAGTTTTTAAACAAAATTAAAATTTTGGAAAACTTAATCCACACTGTAACTTTAATAGTTAAATCCTCTTGTGATGAGATCAATGGGGATAATATTAAGAAATGTGGTTTTTTTTTTTTTTTGCTCTCATATAATAAAAAGCCTTATTTGGCATGTTTGCCTACCTCAGTAAACCATTTTCCAGATGACCAATACATGACCCTACAAAATTGTGCATGGGTAAAAGATTCTCTTATGAGTACAAGATAGAGCAATTGATTTTTGTTTTTAGATGGTTTTAGACTTACAGAAGAGTTGTATAAGTAATAGATAATTATTTTATATTTCTTGTTCAGCTTTGCCTTATGATAGCAACTTACATAAAACAACAGGACAATATTATTAACTAAAACATTTAGTTTATTTGGTTATCATTAATTTTTCTGTAATGGTCTTTTTCTTTTCTAGGATCCAACCGGTGATATCACATTATTTTTAGTTGTCTCAGAAATCTTTTTGTCTTTTAGTGACCTGGACATTTGGAAAAGTACTGGGGAATGTCCCTCAGTTTGAGTTTGTCTCCATGGTTACTCTGCAGTTATACATTATTAGAAAAATTACCTGAGGTGGTAGGCTCTTTTTAGAGCATCAAGGCAAGGGTTTATTATGTTGGCAGGAGGTGTCAACCTTAGTCAGTTGGTTGGAATGGTTTCTGCCTCAGCTCTCTGCTGTGAGTTACTATTCTACTTTGTCTTTTGTTTTAACTGTATCTGGCACAGAGTCTTATTTTAATGCAGCTTGGACTCCTAGTGCTCTTCCTGTTTTCAGCCTCCCCAGTGTTGGGATTACAGGCATGCACCACCATGCCCAGACTCAGTGACCAGTTCAGCTCACCTGAGGTCCGGGCCAGCATGGTATGTGGTGCCATGGATCGAACCACGGTCCCTGAGCTTACCTAAGCAGACACTTAGTCTGCTAAACCATCTCACCAGCCCTACCATTGCACTTTGAAATTACTTGATATTTTTGAGGGAAACGCATGAGTTTTAATGTAATAGGATATGCAATGTTTGTTGTTAAGATGCCACATTCAACAAACCTTAAGAAATGGCTGTTGAACAGCAGTATAGTGTCAAGCAGGAAATAACCATAAATGTATGTATTAGATGTACAGCATTTAACTGCTTCTATAGTCAGCCCTTCCTATCTACAGGTTCCATAGCTGAGGATTTAACTAACCACAGCCTGAAAGTACAAAATACCCGTATTGAACGGTTTTTTTTTTTTTTTTTTTTTGTCCTTTTCTCTAAATACTACAGTAGGACAAGCATTTTTATAGGCATTATAAATATTCCAGAGATGACTTAAAGTATCTGGAAATTTGTGTGAAGGTTCTAAGCAAATATTACCGTGCATTATACAAGGGACTTGAACATCTACAGACTGTGGTATCCTGGGGGTCTGGGAACAAATCTCCAGAGGATACCTAAGGACAACTGTGTCTGTGTGAGGCCAAATTGCTTCATATCCTTCAACCAGAACAATGTATTAGAACAAATTGAATGCAGAAGTACAGCTGAAAACCCAGATGTCTTTTGTTAAAAGACATTAAAGAGATTTGAAAAAATGTAGAAAACTGCTGCTCTTCTCACCAATTATGTTTTGTTTCAGAAAATACTTTTTCATGAAAGATACTGTTCGCAATAACATGCATTGAATTTATATTTTTATTGTTGGGTTTGAATGTATAAATATTTAAAAATTTCTCAGTTTTAATTTCTATTGTAAACATTGGTATATCTATATCTGTATATAATTCATGTAAACAAAATCTTTTTTGGAGTTCTCAGTAGTTTTATTTTATTTTTGAGGCAGGGTCTGGCCAGGGTAGACCTGAACTCCAGAGCGAAAGTATCCTCCAGCCTCAGTCTTATATGTATCTGGACTACAAAAATAGCCCTGCATAGCTGGTCTTTCATCATTTTAAAGTGCAAAAGGATGCAAAGACCAGAAATATTTCAGGATTATTGCTTTCTGAATACTTCAGAGAGATGTCTTTGTGGAAGGAATGTCTACTTCTGGTCCAAATAAAGATCTAATGAAGGATTCTCCCAAGGAGTCTTAGACTTGGGATATGTCACTCAGCCTCTTTTTGTCAGTCTGTTTCTGAATTACTGGTGCTCAATGATGCTCTCTTGACAGGGTAGATATTATGGGTCAATACCTAGAGTATGGTGTTTGCAAGGTTGGAGACAGAGAGGGTGTGAAGCAGCAATGCTTGTAAGGTAGGGATTTCAGTGCCTTATTCTGACTTTTTGGGTCTTTAAAAATTTTCCCTTATGGTTCTTTTTTAAAAAAGAAACTTGTAGATCCTTTGTTGTTTCAGCCTTCTGGATGAGTCATAGTCATTACTTGACCAGTTTTGCTCTCTGTGGAAGCCTGAGAGAAAGTTTTCTCTCCATGTGACTCTCCTTAGGCACACTCTACATCATGATCACTTTCCTCTGTGGCCCCATAATCTTCTTGATCAGAAAATTTGGGACACCACTGAGTTACAGGATGTTACAATACAGGTTCTCCTATGTCCTGAGTCTTCACTGATCTTGAATGGCTAGGGCCAAAATGTTGGCTGTCCTTACAGCCATTCTTTTTACTAATTTTTGGTCTGCAAAATTAAGTTGTTAACCCTCCAGAAGAGAAGCTTAATGGTGTTATTAACCTATAACATAGGCAGGTGAGCTTGACCTCACTATCTGTTTGAATATCAAACATCTTAGACATAACATGGAACAGGTATTTTCACATCAAGTATTGATATGTTAAACTTTAAATCCCTACAGAATGTGAAGAAAAAATAAAAAAAAAATAGTATTTTAAAAACTAAGAATAAACCATTATATATTTTTACACAGAAATTTAGAAATTTGACTATATACATCATTATAGCAGGATAGTCCTGTGACTTTTTTCTTTGTCTCTTGTTTTCATTTATTACCTCTTTTTTTTTAAAACAAATGTTTTCTTGAGAGACAGTGTAGCAGTAATTGATATGATAGTAGAAGTAGTGCCTATTCAGAAGACCAGAATGACAGGCATTCTAAGCATACCCTAGTGTTTACACATTGCTATCTTCAGTGCAGTTGTTTAGTTCACAGATATCAGCATATATAGTTAGTCAGGGTGAGAATCCTACCAGTTAACTGCTAGTTTCAAAAACCTGCTGAACATTCTCAGGATCATTGCCTTAACCGTCTTGTGCATATAAATGTATGGTTCTGCCCCTGTCATGTTTTCTAGCTTTTCTCCTTGTCCTCTGTTTGTTGTTTAATCCTTAAATTCTCCTTTCCTTTTAATTGTGTTTTACCTGTCTATTTATATTTCTTCTTCTGAGTTCTTACACTAGGGAGACTATACAATATTTACACATGTGGTTCTGGTTTATTTCACTTATGAGTTTCAGGGTAAATCCTGAGGTGATCTGACTGACCTTGTCAGATACAGAAGTTGCATTTCTTGTTATATAGGTCTTGCTTTATCTTGGTCTTAACCATCCTGCAGAAAAGTATAAAAATGAGGAATTAAAAGTAAAACCATATTAATATGCTGAGCTGTAAAAGACTCAGGTCAACAACTTCTGACATTACCAGTCCTATGGATAACCTACTACTGTTAGGCATTACTGGATTCTATTGGATTATGTTGCTGAATTCACGCACCTACAATATTTAAATGGCAATGGAATACTTATCTCTGGCAAAACTAAACAAAAAAAGGGGATACAAATGAAGGACCATTTTGTATCTGTGTATACAAAATAGTTAAGATAGATATGCAGCTACTTTCTCTTAATTCAGTGAGAAGAAAGATTTTGTACCAGTGTTTGGACAGGATATCATGTCTGCATCTTGTACTATGAATAACTACTATGAAGACAATATGTAATGTATTAATTATTATAACTGTCCTGCAACCTGTTTTGAAACTGTCTCATTGGTATTTGTTTCTCAATAAAATTAATAAAGAAAATAAAAATAAGTAAATAAAAATAGCAAAAAAAAGTAAAAATAGAAAAGAAGCCTTAATTATTATTGAATTTTTCTGTAATGAACAAAACTATTTCAAATGATTGCTGATTTTTAAAAAAATGTATTTGGTGCAGGATCTTACTATGCAACCTGGACTCCTAGTGATCCTCGTGTCTCACGCTCCCTAGTGCTGGGATTACAGGCATTTACAAGCCACACCCTGTCTTGGTTGTTGGGTCTTTGAGCTTGCCTAGGCAGGCAGTTAGACTGCTGAGCTATCTCTGTGGCCTGCTGAATTTTTTTATTAGTTTACATAAGTCATAAATTTAAAGATAACCGATTTCCTAGAATTTTTCACTATAATGTATATAAATTTATTTTGTATAAATATTTATTTTACACAAATCATTTAAGTTTGTTAATGGGCTCCTAATATATCACTCATGTCTATATTGAGGCAGGCTCAGATTTTGTGTTCATTGTGTATTTTCTTATAAATTTAATGAAATTAGTTATTATGCTACTTTGGCTTTTTAAAAATCCATTACTAAGACTTTTAACATTGTTAATATTTATTTATGGAAATTAAAAATATTCCAGCTAGATATTTCAAGAGTCCCAGACTTTGGGGCCGACCTTCTCACTCTCTTCTTCCTTCCCTTCTGGTGGTCTCTTTCTGTGCTGCTCAGGCCAGTGTCGATCTCATGGGCACAAGTGATTCTCCTGGCTTAAAGAGAACAGTGGCTGAATTTTTAAAATGAGGAAACGGAAGGGAGAGCCCAGTAGTATAGTGGTGTATTCTGTTTAAATCAGTTTTTAAAAAGGATCCTGCATTTTTGTGATGGGGATTTCATAATGGGAACGGGCCAGTTTCTTTCACAACCACCAATTTGAACTTCTCTGATAGCGGGTACGTAGTATCTAATGCAGTGTATGTTTGTCATATTGTCATAGGCAAATATTAAGTCAGATTCTTCAATTTATTTTTTATTTTTATTTTTTATTTTTGTCTTTTTGAGACAGGGTCTCACTCTGCAGTTCAGGCTGGCCTTAAGCTCACTTTGTAGCTCAGGCTGGTCTTGAACTCACAACAATCCTCCTGCCTCAGCCTCCCGAGTGCTGGGATTACAGGCATGTGCCACCACGCCCGGCCCAAGTCAGATTCTTTTAATGTTTAAGCTGCTACTTGGACACAAGATTTGGTAATTGAACCAATTTTCTGAGAGCTCCTGCAGTTTAGTATATTATGATAAAGTATAGTATGTATTATATCTAGAGAAATTTATGATTACCATAGATTTACAAAGTTTCACCCAACACGTCGCAAGGTTTCTTTTACATTTTGTGAGATATTCATGTAAGCATATCTGAGGGGTAGATATTCCCCACCCCCACTGGGCAGTCTAACGGAACACTGCTTTGGAGCACTGGCTTGGGTGCCAGCCGCTGGGAAGCAAATCCCACTCTGCCACTAGGTAGCTGTGTAACCTCTGTTTGCTCATGTTTTCTATTTAAAAAATGGAGGTAATAGTAGTGTCTATCTCACTGAATTAGCTTGAGGATTTAATGAGATGTTATGCTTCAAGCGCTCAAAGCCCTGCCTGGAACTTACCACGTACTGCTGTGGCATAGTAGCTGTTATTATTTCTGTGCTGTTAGAATTATTGCTTGGTTAATATGGCATGTTTAAGTTGCTTGCATTTTCATAATATCTGAATTTTTATCTTAGTAACAGCATTGTCCTCAAGTGGTATTTTCAGATAAGTTACATCTGGGGAGATTTTGTGCTTACAGGCATGGTAGAATTCTAGTGGTATGTTGGCATTTTAAGAATCCTTGGAGGTTATCTGGTCCAACTCAGCCTCATACACAAATCTAATATCCTGTTGACTGAACTTGAATTTTAAAAATCTCTGACTCTTGGGACATTTCTTTTTCATGTTGTGTTGCACTTCACCTCTGCTCCCAGCCCCTAGATATGCCTAGTAGTGCTACCTAGAATTTGGCGAGCAAATAACCCTTTTGGATGGTGACAGTGAGGATGTGGATTCTGCCCAACTAGATATCTAAAAGTGATCAGATGGTCTGGGTCAAAGCAGCTGACACGCTCAAAGCACTTTGCTGCCTGTTGGTAAGATCTGTAGGCTGAGCTGTCCTGAGCTGGCTGGGAGTGAGAGATTTGACATAGAGATTTTGTCTTATTGAACCTGTGCTGGAATGTGAGTCAGACAGGACACAGTCAGCGCCTGGGTCTCTCTACTCCACTCTTATAAAACTCCATCAGCATCAGCGTACTTGTTCTTTCCTAGGGATGAGCTTTCTTTGGCTTTAAAAAGCCTACTTTGCATATTTGTTTATTGTCTGTTCATCTTCCTATTTGGATGGGACACTCCATGAAACTGGAGGTGAAGCTGTTTATTTTGGGTGCTGCTGTTTCTCCAGCAGCTGCAAGCACTTGGCATATAGCTCAATATTTAAATGATGGAATTAAGATTGACTATGATCTCTCAAGTGTGAATATATTTCCAATTTAGCGTAGAAAAATAAACATTACCTTCACTTGCATGTCATGGCCCCATTCTTTGGGCCTGAAACGAAGGGGAACCCCTCAGAGGGGAGGAAATGAGATCTCAGAAGTGCCTGTTATTTTGTGCAACTTCCAAATGCATTCAGAAAAAAAAAAGCCTTTTCTCTTTTGATGTGTGAGGATTTTCTAGACAGAAAAAGCTTCTAAACTTATCAAAGACAGGAGTATACCATGCTATCAGAACTGGGTTTTGAAATTAGCCCAGCTGGATAGTGGCTTCATACTGACCTCCTGGTGGTGTGCTGTAAGCCCTTAGCTTTACTTTCAGGATTAATGAAGTAAGTTTGCTAGAAACATGAACTGTAGAAAGCTATCAAAATATTACAATGTAGAAAAAAAAAGTAGTGAAAATTCCAACATATAACGTGCAAGTACTTCCTTTTTCTGAAGGCTTTAAACACTTTTTAAAGCTAATTTGTAAAGACAACCTGACATTTAGAAAATATCTGTAAAATTAAAATGTCATAAGCTGAGAATTCTGAGCAGATAATTAAGGGACTCTAGGCATTTCTTCTTGGTGTTTGTATCTCCCCTTTCTTTCTTTCTTTTTTTTGGCAGAACTGGGGATTGAACTCAGGCCCTTGGGCTTGCCAAAGAAGCACTTATTCCACTGAGCCATCTCCCCTGCCCCTGTTTCTCCCCTTTCTGTGTCAATAACCAAACTTTTTATGGAATCTGGGTGGGTTTTCAGGTTGAAACTCATTGCCCTATCACTTGGACTGTCTTGATTCAGCGTTTTTTTTTTTGTTGTTGTTGTTGTTTGTTTGTTTGTTTTGTTTTTGTGAAGAATGCTTTGATTTTGGAAACTGGAAGGCTGGCTTCCTTTCACATCTGGGTTCCACCCTTGTCCTACAGCCTGGCGTAGTGATTTGGTTTAATACCTTTGTGTCTTCGAGTGAGTGACTTAATATGACTGTACTTCATCTTTTTTTTGTTTTGTGCAGTACTGGGGTTTGTGTACACTAGGTACATGCTCTTCTGTGAGCCACATCTTTAGCTCTCACTCTCTCTTGCACACTCTCTCTCTCTCTTTTAAGACAGGGATTGTAGGCATCTGCACCACTGTACCTGGCTCTGCTTCCAGTTAAATCTGTAAAACGAGGGCAGTAATAGTGTAGTTTAAGGTTGTCATGAGGAGTAAATGCTGTCCCCTAAGCACTTTACATTACTATATACTAAGTAACATAATTACTACTACATTGCCTATACTAAGGCTCCGCAGATAATATTATGTCAAATATGAGCAGTATAAAGGCACTCTACTGGAAAATCAATAACCTTGCACATTTAAAACTCCTTACATAAATTCAAAGGAATATTGGTTCTGTATCTCCGTATAGCAAAGGCGACTTCGGCGCTTGCAAGTCCTCTTGCTTGGGGTCAGCTGCATGCTTCCACGTGGCATTCCTTGGGTAGGGTGTGCTAGCTCTAGGGGGCCCCATCATTTACAAAGCAGGAATGTGCTCATGAGCCATGTAAGCACTGATTAGTTAGAAAAATTGTTAATGAATTTTTTAAGCTGTACTTCTCTTGAAATTTTTACTTTGTTGAATTTGTAAGTTAAATAATAAAAATGTGACGTTTTCATTGTTAGATGAAAATATAGGAAGAAAAATTATAATTTTGAGGAGAAAACAATTTTCAATTGTGTTATATTTTTTATTTTTTTTTACTTATTTATTTGGTACAGGGTGTTCTTACACAGCTCAGACTTGTAGTGATCCTCCTGTCTCAGCCTCCCCAGTGCTGGGATCACAGACGTGCCTCACTATGCCCAGTTTTGGTGGCTGGCCCTGCGCACCAGGTGTTCTGGCACGGGTATGGCATGCAGTACTGGGGATTGAACCCAGGTCCTTGAGGTTGGCAGCAGGCACTCAAGTCACCAGGCTATCTCCCCAGCCCTCAGTGATCTGTCTTAATCAGATTACATGTATATTCTCTTTTGACTTTTCCTCCTGCAGAGAATGTAACAGATTTTCAACATCTTTTTTTTTCCTTGCTTGAAATATATTGCATGTTCATATTTAACAGGACTTAAGTTTTTTAAAAATAGAAGTAATTAATTGGGATATATTTGATGTTCAGCAGGGAAAGGAAACACATTAGTTTATGTATACAGAAGTTAATATGGAGCCTTTGAAGTCTAAATTAAGGAATTGTCTAAGGACAAACTTTTTAACTGCTTAGGTTTCCTTTGGCCTATAATAAAATATGATAGGAACAACATGCCAACGTCCTGTACTTAAGCTGAGGACACTGGTGCAAATCTGTAGTGCCAGCGATGTGGAGTCTGAGCTGGGAGGATCTCTCCAGCCCCAAAGTTCCAGACCAGCCCATTTCAAAGCAAACTAGAAAAATCCTGCATGTAAAACATTTTGTTTCTCTGACACATTTGACCCACATTTTCCTTACACCAGTGGATTAGGGAACTTTCTTTGCACACTCTTCTCCATATCAATAAAGACAGGAACATGTTTCTGGAAAGTGTAAGGCTTAATTTTGTTAACATTTTAAACAATCACTTGTCTCTGAAAGTCACACTGGGGGCCAAAGAATGTTGACTACTTCCATGCTGTTAATGAAGGAATGGGGTAAAGACTCCACTGAGGTTTCTGTTTAGTTCTGATTTGTTTTTCGCAGACTGAAGAGAACCCACATTATTGGGCATTCTCATTATGCTTGTTTTTGTTTGAAAGCACCTAAAATTGCATTTTGTAGATCATCATAAAGGGCTTGCAAGGTAACTAAGTGGACTAAGTGCCTGCTTAGGCAAACACAGGGACTGGGGTTCGATCCCTGGCACCACATGCCATGCTGGCTCTGTTCCTGGGCATGCTGAGTTGGTGACAGAGACCAGGCATGGTGGTGCACACTTGTGAGCCCAGCGCTGGGGAGGCTGAAATAGGAGGATCACTGCAAGTCAGAGCTGCATAGTGAGACCCTACACCAAATACATAAATTAAAGGATAAATAAATAAATGGACACCCCTAAGGCAGGTGGGCAAGGGTGCATTTCCACACAGGATGTACTTAGTGTCTGCCTAGAGTGGTCCTGGGGAAGGCTGCATTGGGAATGTGGAAACAGCAGTGATACTTTCTAGCTGGAAAAGACCTTTGGGTCTACCCTCTAGAATTGTTTCTTTTTGTGCTTGATGGGAGTTGTGATGCACTTCCTGCTATGGGCATGACAAGAACTGTTGTCCTACCTCAGTGGGAAATGGAGAAAGTATCTAATTGGCCTGTGTGGTGCTGAAGTGTCACTGCTTGGGCTCCTCTATTACTTTCCTAGTATCCCTGCTTTTCCTCTGATTGCTGGCCTTGTATTTCTTCTGCCATGGGGATGCCTGAAAGCACTAGGTGGAAGTTATCACTCTCTGCATCTTGTTCTTCCTGTGCCCCAGGCTGAGATGTACCCATGCCCCACCTGATAGCACATTTGTGTGTGGCAGCTGGCACGGCTGTCATCCTCAAGGCCTCGGTTCCTGTGTGAAGTACTAGCTGGCGTGAGTGTAGCCTCTATTGACCAGCATTCACAAATGCAAAGGAATAGACCACAGAACCCAAAGAAGGCTCTGGGTGACCTCTGCTATTTAGTAGCTCTGCGCAGCACCAGTTGCTGTGGCAACTGGGCTCTGTTTATAAAAATGAATGAGGACCTCAAGCCTAGGGCATCTACACCATGGACAGAGCTCCCCCTGGAAATAGACTGCCTGCCAGATTGCCAGGGTTAAACCAAAACAAAGACATACCAAATAAAAGTAGTCAGGAAGCATTCTGCCCTTTAGGGGCATGCACCAGGGCCTGCTTGCCTGTATCCTTCTTCACCAAGCAGAACATGCCAACTGGCCAGCTTCTCTTGGTTATGTCAGAGAATGAGACAAAGACCATGGTTCTAGCATGGGAAGTTTTCAGAGCACAAGCTTGCATTGCCTGGCCTTTAGCTCTGGGTTTGAATGGAAGCAATTTTAGTACCAAGGATCTGACTTTTTAAAGATTTTATTGTAGGTTCTGGCTTTATGTAAACTGTAAAGCCATATTTGGGTTTGCAGCTTTAGGATAGGTCTTTGTCTAGAGCAACCAAGTTTGGAGGTTGTCCTCTTTCAGTCCTTTCTCAGTGATAATTAGTAGTCTTTTTTCATGGAAAGTAGTGAGCCATAGACATTTTTGAGAGTACTTTGAGATTCAGCGCTTCCTTTGAAGGTTGTGCTATGATCTTAGGTCTTCTAGACTCACTTCTTGAGTCTACAGCTGGACTCTTTCAGCATTGGATGTCCCTTATCTATGCCTGGATACTTCACTGTGGCAAAGGCAGAGCCCAGGCAGCTTGATGCCCTGGCACAGGTCCCGTCCCTGTGCACCGTCGGATCAATTAGCCTCCTTGAGCTGTGGCCCAGGGGTCCTGGTGGAGGAGGAAGCCTTGGGGATTTTCCAAGTGAAAAAATGCCCAAGAACAGTTGGTTGGGAGAAAGAGGACTCACACCTAGGTGTAATGGTGCATATCTGTAATTCCAGCACTTAAGAGGCCGAGGCAGGAGGATCATAGTGAGTTTGAGGCCAGCCTGGGCTATGTCAATTTGAGGAAACCTTGAAGTCATTCACCTGCTCTTCTTGGTCTGACTAGATGTCAGGGAGTTGGGAGCAAAAGCGGGAGAGGTGGGGTGTAGGCTACTGGTTGCAACTGCAGTGATAAGAATGGGCTTTAACCTAGAAGAATTCTTCTATTCTAGAAGAATTCAGTTCTACTTCTGCTCTGAAGAGCTTCTGTTCCTTCACTTTCACTGTGCCTGAGCTTGATTATCCAGAGGGACCCCATCACTGTAGTAAAGAGAATAAAGCTGAGTTCATTGGCATTGCTATCCACTGCTGGAGGCCAGTTACAGTTACTGGGGTAGCTGCCCTGTTCATTTGTAATAATTTCTTATGAACCTGCCTGTTGATAAACTGAACTAAATGAGCTTTAGTTTTTCTTTAAACATTTTAGTTCCAGTGTAACCTCAAGTATCCTGCTGGTTTCCATTCATATCAGTGCTGAACTAGTTATTCACGGGCCATGGCGTTGGTGTTTCCTTTTCTGTCTGGGCTTAGGTACCTGGGGGAAATGTGAATTTGCCATTTGGCAAACTCTTTTTCCTCTGGCCTGTTGATGAGGTCTAAACACTGACGGAGGTGGGCTGAGAGGCTGATTGGTTATATTAAGAGTTTATCATAGATATGCATACAGGTACAGGTGAATCTGGTGCTTTATGCTAAGCCATTGTATTGAGGCAAAGAAGTAAACTTTTCCATATTTATTCTGTAGCTGTCATGACATTCATATTTTCGTGTGGTCGGGCTTTGGAAGCAGACTTCAGGGTGAGCTAAAAAGCCAGTACCCTGGAAAAGATGAAGCCAGTAGTCAAGACACTGCTCCGGACAGTCTGCAACTGAGCTGGTTTCTCCGGGATCTACTCTCTGTTAGCCAGTGAGGTTAATAACGAGGTGGTTGGAGTCGTGCCTGTACTGGCCTTTGCCACCTTTCATCCTGGATGAGGGTAAGAGAAACCGAATAGATTTATTTATGCGGTGAGCAGTGAGCAGCCTTCACACCAGAGCTTTTTTTTCAATGACACGCATCATTGTTGTTAGTAGCTTGGCTAAACAAGTGATCCTGGGAGAGTCAAGGCTTTGTTTTGCTGTCCACATTCAGACGTTTGCTCCAGTGTCCTGTAGTCATTAGTGAACATTTATCAAGTGCCTACTCTGGACCAGAGGCTGTGTTATCATAACCAGAAAGTTAATGAATTACATCATAGGGCATGTGTATAAAGAAGCGTTGAGAAGGGGAGGATAACAGAGGTCCTCGGTGTCTTTTTGTGCTCATCCTTGGTTTTTTCATACAAGGGGAGGAAGGTAGCCAGCAATTTAAATCTGTTTACTTTGCTATTAACAGTTTCAGCAAAGGTTTGGAGCAGGGAATTGAAACTATAGAGAAACAGGAGTTTTGAGGTTTACTGTTGGAATTTTCTTATTCCCTCCAGCCCAGGCACTCTCTTCCAGTTACTGCTGATAATGCTCCCTTTTTATGTTTGGTTTTCTTGTCATTAAGTCAGTGACACATGCTGAGAATAGAAACCAGTGCCACTCCACACTGTACCCGCCAGCACACGTACACCCGGCTGGGTCTGTTGCTGGGATTGTTGCTATGATCCTTGAAGACGAATGCAAGCTGTGCGTCTGTCACGTTACCTCCCGCCTGTGGGGGTCCCTCCCCCAAGAAGCTTGTCTTCCAGGATCATTCTACAGTGACACTGTGGAAAGTGATGGAGGGGAACACACAGATAGCTTTCCTTGGTGGGATGTGATCTTTTTTAAAAATAATTTTTTATCGTGCCTAGCAATTTTATAAAATACTGGGTTTTAATACAGTATTTTTTACACATGCGTACAACACATTTCGGTTGTCTGTCCCCATCACCCTCCCTCACCACCTCTGTCCTGCTGCTTTTATTCCCTTCCTCTTGGACATGTGGCTGTCACTTGCACCAATACTGCTAGTTTTCATAGGGATAGCCTTTATTTGTGGCCAAAATTCTCCTGTTAAAAATAATTCCTGCTAAATTCTGCTTTTAAAAATACCTAGGGTTGGCACTGCACAAATCAGTATGGAGACTATTCAAAAAACTGACACTAGAGATTCCATTTGACCTGGCTGTCCCTCTTCTTAGTATCTTCCCAAAGGTATGAAAAGCATCATACCACAGTAATATAAGTGTACTCATGTTTACAGTGGCGCAATCGGTAGTAGCTAATCTTGGAAAGACCCAAGTGCCCATTAACTGATGAATGGATTTATATATATATATCTATTATATATATATATATAATAGATATATATATATAATAGATATATATATAATAGATTGACATACATGGTAAAATATCACTTTGCTTCTCTGCTGTGAGAAACCAAAAGGGTAAATAAGAACCAAAGTGTGTGATAGATATAGGGAAATAGGAGACCAGGCATGGTGCACACACAGGTCATCTCAGCACTGGGGAGGCTGAAACAGGTGGATCACTGTGAGTCTGGGCTGCATAGAGGGACTCTGTACCAAGTACATTTAAAAAAAATTAAGATATAGGGGAATAGGAGGAAAATGTTCATGAACAAGGGATTGGGGAGGAGGAAAGGAAGGGAGGGAAAAGAGAATAAGAAGAAAAAAATGGAAACAATAACTAAGGAGGGGAAGAGAGGTTGAAAGGAGGGGAGGGAACTGGAAAAATAAAGAAGATATATTACATGCAGTTGCAAATTCCCTACAATAAATGTGATCATTATGTTTATCTAAAGTACACCAATTAATCCCCACCAAAGGGAAGCCCCAAACCAAACAAGAATAATGCAAAAAGGATATTATACCAGAACATTAAAATAGAAAGTAAAAATAAAAAATATTTAGGGTTGAGTATACTGGGAACAGATATCATCCATATAAATGAAGCCATAGAATATGTGGCCTTACACGCATTTGGCTTCCTAGCATGATGTTTTCCAGGCTCACCATGTTGGAGCACATACTTAGTACTTCAGTTTTGTGGCCAGCCAATCAGACAGTGGATGCTTGCATTGTTTTCAGCTTTGAGATACTATGCATAATGTTGCTGTGAACATTTGTGTACTTCAAGATTGTTATTTGAGTTTATATTATTATATGCATCTGTACGTCTAGGAATAGAATGAGGGGATCAATGGTGTTTAATTTTTTGAGGAGCCAGGGAGATATCTCAGTAGAATAATTGCTTGCTTAGCAAACTCAGGGTCCTGAGTTCAATCCCCAGTACCACCAAAAAAAAAATTGAGGAATTGATATTCTGTTTTCCAAAGTAGTTGTACTGTTTGATGTTCCTAGGAGCAACACAGGAGACTCTGTTTTCTCCGCATTCTTCCCATCTCTTGTTATTTATCTCTTTTTGACTCTAGCCATCCTAATGGATTACAGTGGTGTCATTGTGTGTTCATCAGGGTTTTTTTTTTAATATCTAATCTGGCATATACAACATTTTAAAAGTGCTTTGCTATGTATGGAGGTAGAAAGGAGCAACCTTCAGCCTTTTATCATTTTTTTGGCATTCCTTTTTTTTCTTTTGTTCTTTCTTTCATTGCTTGGGATTGAGCCCAGGGTCTCTTGCCTGCAAGGCAAGTGCTTTAAATTGAGTTGTGCCCATAACCTTCTCTTAATTTATGTCCCAGATTTACCAAACCATTTGTAATTTTCACATGCCATTTTTTTTTACTCTGAGATCTTTGTACTCTTCCCTCTGCTTGCAGTATTAGCATTAATGCTAATGTCCTTATTAGTTGGCTCTTAAACGACCAATAAGTGACAATATTAGTAATCTGGCCACAGAGTCTATGTTCTTTTTTTCTTTTTGCAGAACCAAGGATTGAACTCAGGCCCTTGTGCTTTCCAGGGAAGTGAGTCTATGTTCTTAAACACTGCACTACATATTTTTTTCTTTTTAAAGTAAACTTAATTTAAGTATAATTTACATATTTTAAAGGGAATTTAGAAGAGTTTTGATAAATGCATATGCCTGAGTGTCCACTGCTGCAGACAAGCCAGGAAAAATTGGAGCTCTGCAGAGCTGTTGGCCACCAAGGAGGAGGGGGTTGTTGAGAGAGTCCCCAAGTCCAAGAGAGGGTGGTGCTGGCACTCAAGCAGAGGAGGCTGGAGTTCTCTGCCTCTCAGATTGACCCTGGAATAGTCCCTTGAGCCACACCTGATATTGTCCTGAAGTAGACATCCAGAACAGAAACTAATTCATGAGCATTGGCTTGGTCATTTATGTGGCCAAGTAGGACATAAGTCTTTCTTATTTTTTATTTTTAAATTTATTTATTTGTATTTTAACTTGAAGAGTGAAAAATAGAAGCAAAAACAAAGAGAACAAATGACATAAACAGGGTAACATACAATGATACATATGTTATAGATTTTCACAACATGGATGGCTAATTTTATATATATATATATTTTTTTTTTAATAAAATAATCCAACACAGATCAGCAGTCCACAATAGAAGCAGGTTATCCACAGAAGTTGTTGATTTGAGCCATTCACAGCTCATTATATAGGACATACGTTTTTAATTCAATAAGTAATACTCAAAAGTATTTACATGGTAAAAGGAGTTGAAAAATGTAGAAGGATAGAGAGTGACATCTGAGTTCATGTTCATCTCCTGCCCCTCTCTAGAATTGCCCTGATCTTAGGAAAGAACTGTTTGTAGTGAGGAATGATAGAGCACTTGTCTAGTGTACAGGAAGCCCTAGATTCAGTCTGTAAAAACAAAACAAAACAAAACAAAAACCTGACCCCCCAAAAAAACCTTCCCTCAAACCCCCTGAACAAATGAACTGTAGAAAACAAAGAAAAAACTAAGCCCCCAAGCCCACAATTATTTAATTAGTTATCCATTAAACTCATTTTTATGCATTTATTTACATACACGTAATTTTATAGGGCCAAAAAATTGCATATTTTTTCTGCAGCTGAAAACTTCACATAATTAAGGTACTTTCATTAGTACAGACATCCCTCTTTCAAATGGTATACATATATATATATATTAGATGTACCATTTTTATGGCAGTTAAAACCCATACTTATAATTCTGTAATACCTTTACAGTTATGCTATAAAGTTTTGGTGTTATACTGTTGGTATTTACAGTTATACCAACTATAATAGAATATAATTATGGCTATGGTAAAATGCTTTCCAGAGAGATTGGCCAATTCAGTTATTACCCAACCCCATTTTAAAAGAGTTTGAAGAGTTTCTACTAGCCTTTATTACTTAAGGAACAAAAGCTGTGAAAAATATGAAATGTTATGAGTTCCTAGGTTAAAGGTCAGCATGTGTTTAATATATGCTAGGGGCTTTTTAATGTAGTTTCTCATTAAAGTCTTATAACAATTTTGTGAAAAGTTTGCTACTATTTACTGAAACTAAAACTCGGAAAAATTGTGACTTGCATAAAAATGACATCATCTAACAAGCCAGTTCGAGATTGGAACCCTCCTGATTGTCACTCCAGTATTTCTTTCCCCCACTGTTCTGAAGCTGATTTGTCCTTTTAAGAATTTTAAGAAGAAAAATTATAGAAGGTAAAACATCTTTGGAATAATGGAATCACTGCATGAGCAAGGAAAGGTGAGCAGTGGGCCTGGAGATGGTGGTGATGACAACGGCCCTGAGCCCACTGTCAGGCTCCCAGGTGCGGTTTGTGGCGTCAGGAGGCATGCATGGGGGTTACTGTGCGGGACCTTGGTGTCCGGCAGGAATGTCCTGCTATTGTAAGCCATGGAGTTAGTGTCATGCTAAGAGATAAATCACTGGCAGGAGTGGCTGTGTGTTTGGAGGCGAGCAGCTCTGGAGGCCTCGCCATCAGGGAGAGTGGCTTTCGGCACAGGGATTGTCCCGGCTTCCGCAGAGTTTTAATTTCTCTGTGGCTCAAAGGGTTATTTTCAGCCTGTGGGCTGGCTTAGCTTGCTGAGAAGTGGCTACTTTAACAGGGAAGGTGGACTTGGATGACGTCAGAATCTAAGGGTCATTCCCGAACTTTTCCTGGACCCCATGATTAGAGGTCCTCTGAAGGAGGTGTGAGCATCCTTTCAGAATCAGCTCTGTGGTGCAGTAAGAGAACTGTGTCTTTGGATCACAGGAGGATCTTAGCAGTAAAATTATCTCAAGTGAAAAAAATGGCCATCAAGGGGGCCAAGGGCACAGCTCAGTAGTAGAGCACTTGCCTGGCATGTGCAAGGCCTTGGGTTCAATTTCTTAACACTCCCAAAAAAGCCAAAACAAAGCAAAACACTCACAAAACCAAACCGAAACAACTAACCTTGAAATAAAACATAAGCCATCAGGTATATTTAAAGAGAGCTAAGAAAACGAGGAGTGGGGTGAGGAAGGGGTAGCCAACATAAAAACCCAAAGCCCCAATCCTGTAATAAGGAAAATGCTGTTCTCCATGTGATCATGTCAGCACTTTTACCAGATGTGTACTCAAGTGTGTGGTGATGCAGTGAGCACACGGAAACGAAACACACAAAGACAGGCAGTGTTTACACTAAATCTCCCATCTCCAAAACACACAGAAGGTCCCACCTGTGTTTGTGTAATTACATCTCTGAATGTTCCCTTGAACCTGTTCCTCCCCCATCCCTTTCCTAAGACATCTTTCCATTACTTCTATAAAGTCATTCAATGTATATTAGCTTCACTTAGAACCGCAAGGAACATATTCAAGTGAATCACACCTCTCTGAGCAGCGTATAAAGTGCAACCCTCTGGAACCCCAGGGAGCAAGGACAGCAGGTCCGCAGGGAACCCTAAGTGCTGCTGGCTTCCAGCCGCAACTGTGCTGCAATGAAAATAGAAAACAATGAGGCATGTGCAGAGTCAGCTCTTCTGGGGACCTTGGCTCAGTTTTCCCGCTGCCCTACGCTTTTCCTTACAACTGAAAGGCGGGGACAAAGGGGAACTGATCTGGTTTTACAAATGTTTAACATTAAGGAATGAAAATATAAAATAGCAGGTAGAGCTATGGGAATGTATAAAACCAAAACTGAATTAATGAGATGGGGAAAGACAGAGGAGAGACAAAAAGGAAGATATTTGTTTGTTTGTTTGTTTTGTCTTTTTGAGACAGGGTCTCACTATGCAGTTCAGGCTGGTCTTAAGCTCACTTTGTAGCTCAGGCTGGTCTTGAACTCACAACAATCCAGGAAGATATGATATATAATATATATATATATATATATATATATATATTTATACACATATATACATATATGTATATGTTTATGTACCAGTATATGCAGCAATATCCAATGCATGTATTTATTATATGTTTGTAAACATATATTAATAAATTAAAAAAAATCTCACTGCCTTTTCCTGGTTGTGAGTATGTATGTGTGTATGTACATGCACACAAGCACAAGGCACACACCTCCCACATTAATAAATGCAGATGCAGCTGTGAGTTTTCCTTATGGGATGGTACACACTGTGCTGCTCTGATCGTCTCAAAGTGTGGACTTTAATTTTGTTTTTACTCCTCACTTACTCTTGAAATTTGGAAATGTTGCTTTAACCATAAATCAACAGTGTCATTTAGCAAGGATTTATTGAGTGCTTTTTATGTGTACCCTGTGGTAGGTGCTGGGTAGGATTTATAAGAAAGCACTTTCCCTTAGATGCAGGGGAATCATGACAAGTCTGTTGTGTCGCCCTTGTGCCAGCACGTGTGCCCCTCAGAGAACTGACCCGTAGGAATTCCAAGGAGAAGGCAAGGTTATCCCTGGCTGAGCAAGGCTCAACAGAGGACAAGGGCTGCTGGCTGGGTGGGATGTCAGCACATTAGCAAGGAGGAGCGAAGATCAGGAACCCTGGACAGAGCGTTGGGACCGCTGAGGCCTTGCAGGGCGCGAGGGCCGTTATGTCAGGCCTGACTTCCAAGCAGGACCATCTCTTCATTTTTTTTCTGGGCTTCCTCATCTGTGAAGAAGGCGCTGAGATTTCTTTTTGTTCCAGTGTGCCAGAGACAGAAGGCAGGCATGTTTGTGATGTAGGTCAGCAAATTGCCACCAGCACAAGCCTCAGTGCTCAGAAATAACTAAATTTTTAGCTCACTTTGAGAAACAGCCATCCAGATGCTTTACACCTCTAGCTTTTACTTCCATTTTCTGAACCATTATCATAAGGAACTGGCACTGCTGAAAGGATTTGTGGAAATTTCACTTGGTAAAATTTTTTAAAAAGATCTAAATACATAATTTTTTTTGTGAGTGATGTCATAATCCAAAATTGCATACCATAATATGAATCTAGTATTATTTTAAACATCCGTGTATGCATCTGTAAGAGGAAATAGCCAAGGCAGAGGAAAGTGTGAACATCAAGTACATTCACATTTTTTCCTTGTTATCAGTAGCATCCTTACAAAGCACTGATTAGAAATGAAAGCCATTCCAAGTTTTTGGTTTACTTGCCTTGTGGTGCATCGAGTCAAGGCTGAGCCCGAGGCTTTGTTCCAGAAAGCTCAGACTTCCTTTCTCCTTGGAAAGGATCCATATTTTTTTGACCTTCAACATGCTCCTGGCCTTACTGGAGTACATGGGCCAGCACTGTCCTGGCAAGGTCAGAGCGGTAAAGATTAGTGTTTGTAGGGACTGCTTTATAGAGGAGTTAAAAGCAGTGGGAGGAAGGAGGCTATAGCATTGCAGACAGTTACATCCTTTCTAGCCTGAAAATCAAGGGGGTGACTTAAAATAGGTAGTTAGTTGAAAACACATACACACATACTTGTTGGAGCATCTATTTGTCTGAACCTTTGAGTACTTTGCCAAGGCCAGAATGTTCCTTTTTAACTGACCTTGACGAGAAGAGGGTATTATATCTCATTTATTATACTGCTCTACTATGTGTAATCCTTTTAAAAAGATTATCAGATACAGACCTTGGAAAACATGGTTCACATGCTTTTTGAACAATATATTCCTC
>PVKA01029578.1:0-28169 GCA_004027165.1 Ctenomys sociabilis
GCTCGTCTCCCCCCAAGCCGTTTCCATCATAACTGTTTCTTCTCTGGTCAGCTCAGTAGTATTCTTCCTGTCCTTCTTCATCTTGTTCGAGATTTTCACCTGACACAGCAGGAACTAAAAGTCTCCTCTCCCTGTTTCCACAATATTTTCTGTTTCTGTTGTCTCCAACCCATCCATGCTATCTTCATCTTCTACTGTACTTTTTCCTCTACTTCGAGGCTTCTTTCTGGCTCTCTGGAAAGGGGAAGCGCCATCTTTGGGAGGACGGCCCCGAGGTCTTTTGTCTGCGGCTGCGGGGCTCGGGCCGCGGCACCGGGCTCCTCCGGGGCGGGTGGCGGCGGCCGCGGCTGCTCCGCGCTGCGGTCCTCCTCCGACGATATCCTCTCAAACTCGCCGCCGTCTCGCCCACACACGACCGCCGCGCGGCCTCGCGCCGGCCCCCCGCCCCCGCGCCGCACAGGCTGCCACTCACCGGACTACATATTGATTTATTTTGATTCTTATATCTATTTCATTTTTTTTACGTCTTCCACAACTTCTATAGCAATTTTGAACACTATTTTTTTTTTAGGAATTTTTGTTTTGTGCTCAGTCTTAATAGAGATGTCTCTGTTGGCTGTTTGTCAGTGGTTTTGTGTATTTGTTAAAGTTTAATTTTTTGGTTAAATTTTAATTGTTTTTGATGTTCCAATAAAACTTTATTTACAAAAATAGGCCAGAGGCTACTTTGGCCTAAACACCATAGTTTTGCTGAATCATAACTGAAAGTAAGGTGGCCGGGGAGATGGCTCAATGGAATAAGCACTTCCCTGGCAAGCACAAGGGCCTGAGTTCAAACCCAGGTTCCACAAAAAAAAAAAAAAAAAAAAAAAATTGAAAGTAAGTTTCTTTCTCCTGTTTTTCAAATTGCATTTGTATTAGTGCATAGTTACAGTGCATAATGATTACCTTCACTGTGAGAAATTGGTACACAGCATCTCATTCCCTCCCACCCACCCTGTTTTGTTAAAATAAATAAACTTTTTTTTGGTAGCATCAGCTTAATTTACTTGTCTTTTTGGTTCTTACAGTTCATCACTCATACAGCTTAACAGCTTAAGAGGACAAAAAGCACATAAGACCATAATACTAAAGTAAGGTACACTTTTAGATACCTTAGCCACACTGGTTTATGATAACTTTCTCCCACTTTTTTCCTATTGTCTTTTATTTTGCCTTTATATACTGAGTTTCTCAAAATAGAGAAGCCACGTGATAGCTGAGCTTGCATGTCTGAGTTACTGTACTCCCCTCAGCATTATGGTCCAAAGTGCCTCTGTTTTCCTATAAATGACTCAAGTTTATCCTTCTTTATGGCAGAGTAGTTTATACATACTCCACTGTGTATAAATGCCACATTTTCTTTCTCTTGATGGATGTATAGCCCCTTCTAAGGTTTAGCTGTTCTGAATTGTGCTGCTATGACAATGTCTTCTGCAGGCCTGATTCATGGATCTGGTGTGGGAAGGCCCCAAGGTCAGTGGTTGGAAGTTAGAAAGCCTGCCAGTGTAATGAAGGATCTGTGCCACAGGCTGAGGGATCTGCACTGGAGTCAGGAAGCAAAATGCTCAAGGTAAGCACCGGAGCTCCCCCCAAGGTTCCGCAGCCGTCCTCAGCAGCAGTGAGATCTGGAGCTCCTCCAGCGATGAGGAGAGTTGCATCCCATCAGGAAAGCCAGTGGGACAAGCTTCTTCAGGAGGCTGAGCAGTGCACCATTTTCCTCTCCAGAGCCAGGAAGTGATGCTCAAGGTGAGGACCAGAGCTCCACAACAATGAACTGCAGCCATCCTCGGCAACAAGAAGGTCCTGAGCTCCTCCTCTGATGAGAACAGCCAAGTTCACCAGGAAAGCTGGTGACAAGGTCACCCAGGGGAGCAGTGCAAGAGAACCAGCAGCTTCCAACAGCTCCCCCAGGTTCTCCAAACGACTTTCCTAACAGCCTCTCAACAGTTTCTCTAGTTCTGTACTTTATGGCGCTGGTAGCAATCCTCAGGTGGGCCTCCACAGCCAGCAGTGTGCTAATTCCGTTCAGCTGGGCGTAACAAGTTGCCCACCAGTTAGCAACCCACTGCACATGGGTACGCACAGATCGCTGTGCTATGTCTATAACTCTTTTGGAAGAAACCCAAAAGAGGAACAGCTGGGTCAGATGGAATTTGTATATATGTATGTATGTATGTATGTATGTATGCAGTACAAAGTCTCGCCATGCAGCTTGGACTCATATTTTATTTTTTATTTTTTGATGGAACCAGAGATTGAACTCTGGTCCTTGTACTTGCCATGGAAGTGCTTATTCCACTGAGCCATCTCCCTGGCCCTAGCTTGGACTCATAGTGATCCTCCTGTTTCCAGCTTCCCTGGTGCTGGCAGGCATGCCCCACCATGCCCACGTCAGTGTGCCTGGGGGTGGTGTTGGCATGGCACGTGGTGCTGGGCATTGAACCCTGGTCCTTGCACTTGCCTAAACAGGCGCTTAGTCTGCTAAGCCATCTTGCCAGCCCTTCCATATTGATTTCTATAATGGTTGTGCTAGTTTACATTCCCACCAACAATGTAAGAGGGTTACTTTCCCCCCATGGTCTCCCTAGAATTTTTTTTTTTTTTTTGAGAAACTGGGGATTGAACTCAGGCCCTAGCACTTGCCAGGGAAGCACTTATTCCACTGAGTCATCTCCCTGGCCTCCTTCCCTAGAGTTCATTATTTGATTTCTTGATGACAACCATTCTTTCTGGAATAAGATGGAATCTGAGTGCTTTAATTTGTATTTTTCTAATGGCGCATGATATGGAGGTTTTTTGTATGTATGTACCAGCCACCTGGACTTCTGAGAGGTGGTTGTGTATTTCAGTTGCCCGATCTTTTATTGTGGGAGGTCTGTCTTAGTTGGTTTGAGATCTTAGTTATTTTCTCATCACTGGACACAACAATCAGAGCCACAACTTAAACAAGGAAGGCTTATTTTTGCTCACAGTTTACAGGAGGTTGAGTTCATAGTCAGTGGGCTGCACGGCAGGGTGGCTTCCCAGAGGGGCCTGGCAGAGGAGGACTGCTTATGGTGTGGAGACTGCACATGGGGAGGGAGAAAAGGAAGAGGAAGAGAGTCAGCCTGTCCAGGCCACACCCCAGGGGCTCCCTTTTTCCAACCTATCTCACCTTCCAGAATCACACTTTATGAGAATTATGGGCCTGTGATCTGACCCCTTCCCCCATGCTCCTCTTAAGAGCACACGAGGCTTTGGAGGAACATCTAGAGATGAACCAAAACAGGGTCTGACTTTTTGAGTTCTTTAAATATTCTGGATATTAGTCCTCTATTTGGCGATCAGCTGACAAAAACTGCTCCCATGCAGTAGGACACCTCTTCATCTGTTGGCTGTTTGCCATGCAGAAGCTTCTCCATCTGACAGGATCCTGTTTATTGATTCCTGGGGCTGTTGTTCAGAAAGTCTTTGCCCAGCCCTGTGTCTTCAAGAGCTTATCTAGTCTTCTGGCAGGTTGAATGTCTCTATTTTAACATTTCAATCTGTGATCCATTTTGATTTTAGTTGAGTAAATCAAAGGTGTGGGTCTAGATTCCATCTTCTGTATAGGCATAGCCTGTTTTCCCAACACCTTTGTTAAAAGGGCCATCTTTCCTCCAATGTGTGTCTTTGGCTCCTTTGTTAAATATCAGTTGCCTAATTTCTTTCTTTTTTTTTTTTTTGCGTGGTACTGGGGCTTGAACTCAAGACCTTGTGCTTGCCAGGCAAGTGCTTATTCTACTGAGCTATCTCGTTGGCCCCAAATGTATCTAGAATCAGTTTTTTTTTCACCTTCTTTATCTCTTTTTTTATATTTAAACTTTTTTCCTTTTGTGGTGCTGGTGCTTGAACTCAGGACCTTGTGCGTCCCAGGCAGGCACTTATGCCACTGAGCTACATCCCCAGCCCAGGTAGCTAATTGTGCTGGGGATTATTTCTGTTTCCTTTTTTATCATCTACTGACGCACATATTTGTCTTTGTGTAAGTACCATGCTGCTTTTATGACTGTAGCTTTGTAATGTACCTGGATTCTGGGTACTGTGATGTCTTGTGTTTTGCTCTTACTGCCCACCATCATCTTTCCTATTCTGGGTGTCTCTGGGTCTATATGATTTTAGGGTTGCTTTTTCTAGTTCTGTGAGGAATGCTATTGAATGGGAAGGGGGTTGTTTTCAATCTGCAAGTCATTTTTGAAGTATGACCATTTTGACAACATTGGTTCCGCCTATCCAGAAATAAGGATTATTGTTCCATTTTCTGTCTTCCTTGAACTCCTTTTTCAGAACACTGTAATTTTTGTTGTAGAGGTCTTTCACTTTCTTAGATTGATTCCTAATATTAATTTTTCTTGACACTGTTGTAATTGGTATTATTTTCATAATTTTTTTCTTTGTGAATTTATTATAGAAAAACACTATTAATTTTTGTGTGTTCATTTTATATCCTGCTATACTAGGGATTCAATTATTAATTCTTGTAATCTTTTCCTGAAATTTTTTTCTTGGTCCTCTATGTAGAAAAGCATGTCATCTATAAATAAAGGTAATTTGGCTTCTTCCTTTGCTATATACATTCTCTTTCTTTCTTTCACTTGATTGCTCTGGCTGACATTCTGAGTACTATATTAAACAAGAGTGGTGACAGCGGGCGTCCTTGTCTCATTTCTCACTTTGGAGGCAAAGCTTTCATTCACCCTTCTCCTATTTAGTATGATGCTGGCCACTGATTTGCCATAAATGGTTCTTATCATGTTGAGATAAGATCATTCTATATCTATTCAGGTTTTTTTATTTTTGTTGTGAGTGGATGTCAAAGTTTTGTCAAACACTTTTCCTGTGTTTATTCAGGTGATCATGTGATTTTTGTCTTTGCTTTTGTTTCTGTGCTGTATTATATTTATTCATGTGCATCTGCTGGACCAAGGCGTCCTTGGGATGATGACTACTTTGGTCATAATTTATTATCTATTTGATGATTAACTGAAATTTGTTTGTCAGTATTCAGGGTTTTATTTTTTTTGGCAGAACTGGGGATTGAACTCAGGCCCTTGTGCTTGCTAGGGAAACCCTAATTCCACTGAATCATCTGTTCAGGATTTTTGCTTCAGTGTTCATTAAGGAGACTGGCCTGTTGTTCTCATTGGTTATGTCCTTGTCTGGTTATGCAATCATGGTTATGCTATCTTTGAGAAATGAGTGTAGAAGAACTCTTTCTCTTTCAATTTCATTAAAGAGTTTGAGGATGAGTATTGTTATACCTTATCTGAAGTTGTTGCAGTTTTGGGTTCTGAGCTTTACATAGTTGGCAGTTTCCTTTTTTTTTGGTGGAATCCTAGATTGAACTCAGGCCCTTGCGCTTGCCAGGCAAGTGCTTAGTCTACTGAGCCATCTCCCTAGCCCCAGCAGTTTATTTTTTTAAAAGTACTTCAATTTCTCCCCCCACACCCCTCACTTTCTTTCCTTCTTACCTCACTGGGTAGTTCAGGCTGGCCTGGACTCGCTATAAAGTCCAGAATGGCACAGTTTCATTTCTTGTTACTTCAGGGTTTTTATATCTTTTTGGTTCAGTTGAGGTAATTGAAAGGAATCTAGGCATCTATGCTTTTTTTTAAATTCAATTCTCCAATTTATTGGAGTACAGGTTTTTAAAGTTGTTACTAATAATGTTTTGGGTTTTGGCTGAGTCTTGTAATCTTACCCTTTTCCCTTTTAATTACCATTTGGTTCTTGCCATTTTTTGTTTTGTTTCCAGTTAGGATTGGCTAAAGATTTGCCCATTTTATGTATTTTTTCAAAAAACCCACTTTTGCTCAGTTGATTCTTTGATTTTTCGCTTCAATTGCATTCATCCCTGTTCTGAACTTCATAATTTCCTTTCTTGTACTGGGATTAGATGTGGATTTTGCTTGTTTTTCTAGAAGTTGGAGATGCATCTTCAGATTATTTAGTTGGGCTTGCTCTGCCTTTCCCTCTGATATTCATGCATGGCTATAAACTTCCCTCTTAGGACTACTTTCATTGTGTCTCATAAACTCTGGCATATTGTACTGCCATTATTGTTTGATTCTAGGAACTATTTTTTTTCCTTGATTTCTTCTGTGACCTATTGATTATTCATGAGTGTATTGTTTACTTTCCATGCATTTGCACAATTTCTGTGGTTTGCTTTCACCATTGATTTCTAGTTTCATCATGCTTTGATTTGATGATATGCATGGAATCATTTTGCTTCTTTTGCATTTACTTAAGCGTGCTTTGCGGGCTAGCTAGTATGCGGTCTATTTTGGAGAAAGTTCCATGTGCTGCTATGAAGAATGTGTATTCTGTTGTTGAGTGCAGCATTCTGTAGATATTTATGGAGTCCATTTATTCAAAGGTTTGGTTCAGTTCTGATGTTTGATTTCTTTCATCTAGTTGTTCCATGTGTGACAGTGGGATATTGAGGTCCCCCACTAGAATTATATTGATGTTTATCTGATAAATATCCAGTAGTGTTTGTTATAAGAAGTTGGGCCTTTACCTTTGTAGGGGATTTGTTGATTTTCACTAACACTAGTGTTCAGGATATGTCTTTATAGTTGTTATATGTTCCTGTTGAATTGTTCCCTGAACCAACATGTAGTGACCTTCTTTGCCTCTTCCGATCAGTTTTGGCTTGCAGTCCACTTTGTCTGAAAATGGGAAAGCTATTCCCACTCGCTTTCAGGCTTCATTTGCATGTAATATTGATTTCTGTCCTTTGCTTTTAGTCCATGAATTACTTTTTGGATTAAATGTGCTTTTTGTATATATCCTACCATTGGGTTTTGTTTCTTTTTGCAGGGAGGGCGGTTGTGTCTTGTGTTCTGCCATGCTGTGTCTTTTTATTAGGAACTGAGACCGTTCTTACTGAGAGTCACTACTGAAAGGCATTGACTTACTCCTGCTTTTGCATTATTTCCCTCTTGCTGACCCCCCCCCCTTCTGTTGAACCGCTCACCCTGCCGGTGTGTTCATTCTATGACGTTGTGATGTTTGTTAGCATCACTGTCTCTTTTTGATACATTAGTGAGCATTTTTTGGAGTGCTGGTTTAGTGATCATGACTTTCTGAAGGTACTCACTTAGAAAGACCTTATTTCTCCATCAGTTTTGAAAGGTAGCATTGCCGGGCGTGTCAGATGGGGTTGAAAGCTGTTTCCTGTATGACCTGAAGTAGTTCTCTCCAAGCTCTTCTGGGTTTGTGGTGAGGATCTGTTGGAATTCTCATGGATTTACTTTTGTAGGGGATTTGTTGATTTTTCTCTAAAAGCTTTTAAGATTCTGTCCTTGGGTTGAACTTCTGGGCTTTTGATGACTATGAGCCATGGAGTTCATTTTTGACTGTGGCTGTCTGTGGTTCTGTATGCCTCATTTATTTATATGCTAAAGTTTTTCCATATTTGGAACATTTTTATCATTATTTCTGTAAACACTTTTCATGCTGTTTTCTTGCTCTGATTTTCTACTGATTCCAATTAACCTTAGTCTTCTTTGTGTTGTTCAGAAGGTGTTGGATCTGTTTTTAATGTTTTCTTGTTTCTAATGTATCTCTGAGTGACTGGGCGCTGGTACTAACTTATCTTCTAACATTGTGTCTTTACTTTGACCATTTCTGCCAATACTTCCTTTTGTGTTTTCTTTTTTTTTTTTCCTTTCTGGTGCTGGGATTGAACTTGAGACCTTGTGGTTGCTAGGCAGACCCTTATGCCACTGAGCTATTTCCCTGGCCCTGCCAATACTTTCAAAAGAATTTTTGATCTCCTAGATTTCTGTTTGGCAACTTTTTGTGGACTCTAACTCTTTGCTTAGCTGCGTATTCATAGCTTGCATCATTTTGCTTAGTTCTGCCAGCTTTCTCCCAGCGTCTTTTGTAGGCTTGTTGCTATTTCATTCTCTGTTATTGTTTAGATAGACCCTACGTGAGGTAGCCAGTCACCATGTAAGTTTTTTATCTTTTCTTTTATCGTTTTGAGTAATTCAGCTGTATAGCTTTTGATCTTTTCCCCTTGACTCCTTATGGATTAGCCTTGAGGGGGGTTGGGAGTTTTTGGAAGGATTTTGTTGCCTTGATTTTTCATATTTTTTTGGTGTGTGTGTACATGCGTGTGTGCCCACACAGAGGTTTGTGGGTTGGTTATAGCAAAAAGACTGTCACTAGCGTAGAAATCACCTTAGTTGGTGTCTGCTTTTCAGTGATCCATTTTGTGTGTGACTAATGATAGCTCCTCGCCTTCACCTCAAGGTCAGCTTCTCCATTACTCTGCAGGGCAGGACATAGTATAGCTGAGCAGGCACCCAGTTCTCGGGGATTAACTGCAGTAGTATTAATGAATGCAGGCAATACAGATACTGGCAAACAGAGAAAAATCAATTAATAGCTATTCTGATAAAAACAAAAAAATGAACAATATACTTTTTAAACAATGGAATGATAAACTAGACATTGACAGAACAAAATAACCAATAATATATTACTCTTAACCATAGATAAGGGATCTATAATTATAAGCATTAAGGCGAACCAAATATTGACATACAGTAAAATCTACTATATGCAACAACTATACCTCCACTATCAATAGAAACAAGTTCAATAATAATAGCATAGGGTTGAGTATCTAAAGATTAATAAAGCTTAATATTTATACCAGTGAAAAATATAGGCAGTGGGAAGATAAAAAATGTAAACTTTGAAAAATTAGGTGATAGAAGATGAGAAAAATGATGAAGAGATAAAGTGAGATGGAAGAATAAAAGGAAGTGAATAAATTACAGTTTGGATTTTTTTCTTTCTTTTCCATTTTGTTTTTCTTGTTTGTTTGTTCTTTTCTGTTAATCTAATTTACTAACTCTATCTTTATTTTATTTTTTTTTAAATTTATTTATTTATTACAGTGTCTTGCTACACATCACGGATTCTTTTTTTGCGGGGGAGGGTCAGCTCAGCCCGCCCTGGGGTAGAGGCTGGCATGGCATGTGGTGCTGGGGATCGAACCGCGGTCCCTGAGAGCTTGCCTAAGCAGGCGCTTTAGACCGCTGAGCTATCTTGCCAGCCAACTCTATCTTTAAAAACTCATAAGAAAGAGAAAATTAGTTGAGAAACTTCTTCCCAGCTGTCCAATGGGTGTGGCTAATCGGAGGTGTCTGCCTCAGTCTAGTCACTTCTGCCACTGTCACTGTGTGCCCCAAGGCACAGCTCCTCCTGCCTAGGTTTCTAGCCTGTGGCTTTCTGAGGTGGCCCCCTCCTGCATCCCTTTAGGTGGCTCCTCGGTGCACTGAAGGCTGGGACATCTGTCCAGGCTGAGGTACATGTGCCCTTACTCTCATGGGGGCATAGGAAGAGCAAGCGGGCCAATGATGTCAGTGCTGGATGTGGGAAGCCAGCTGGAGGCTGGTGGAGAGTGACAGACTTAATGCCAGAACCTCGACCCAGGCACCTCCAAAAGCCACACAAGCTGGGCTTAGCTTCCTCCCACTGAGGGCCAGGCTCCCACAGCCTTCCCAGCTGAAGCTTAGCTTCTCAGGAGGTCTTTTTCTCCCCCAGGACCTCTCTGTGTCAGTCTCTTGACGTTGTCTCTCACTCCCCACCCCCTTGCTGTGGTAGGGTACCTCTGATAGCCCTGAGTGAAGTTGTTTTGTAGTTGGTCTGTGGCTGGTTTTTAACAATTAATTCCTTCACCTTATCACTAATGAGTATTCACTTTGGAATATGAAGGGGACGTGCTCTCCAACGCTTGACTTCTATGTGGAAGGACTTGCTTTCAGAGTCAAATCCCATGCTAGTTTTGCAGTTTACAGTAGCCATGGGTTTTGCCTGGGACCAGTGACCCGGGCCAGGTCTGCAGTTTCTCTCTGGAGCTGCCAACCCTGGGGCTTCCCTTGTCTGTGAAGACAGGTCCCTCCTCAGGAGCTGGGATGGGCTTTCAGACTGCTTCCTGCTTCTCTGTATTGTGCTTTGTTCTTCTAACCTCTTTGTAGTTTCTAATTTCCCTGCCAGCTCCCCCCCAAGTCCTGAGTATCTACTGCTTTTTTTCTTGAAGCAAGTTGCTATTTTCTAAGTTTCTTGATTCTGCATCTAGAGAGGCTGTATTTTCTCTACTCTGCCGTTGTCTCCCCTCTCCTGGCTTTGTGTATATTTAAAAAATCTTATTAAGGGCATATTTTCATATGCCTGAGATGTGTTTAAACATAGGACCAATTGAAAACACATAAATAGGTATAACTAGTTTTAAGCCCTATTTGATTCAGATCTATTTCACATATAAATTACATTAATGTGCTGGGGATTTAGGTAAGTGACACAGTGCCTGCCTGGTAAGCACAAGGTCCTGAGTTGTTTTCTGGTACAAAAAAAAATTACATGAATGATCGAGTTGAACATCCTCTTTTATCTCGCCTGATTTTCTCTGTGTCCATTTCCGAACATCCTGTCTTCTTTCCTCTCTTGGCAGAGCTAAGGCTGCAGAAATGAACAAACGGACTTGTTAGGTGACTCGGACAAATACTGAGCGTTATGGCTGGAGAATGACAGTCGAATACGTCAGTGTTATGCATTATGTGTTGCCGCTTTCATGATTCTTTCCTAAAGTAAACTATGCTTTTAATGCGTATTTTAGAATACACCCCTGTAGCTACTACTTATTGAACACTTGTCATAAGCCAGCCCTGTGTGAATTACTTTATAGGCTTGATCTCATTTGATTTTCATTCTTATGAGGTGGGTACTGTTATTTTTCCCATTTTACAGATGCAAAAACTGAGTTGAAGAGAGTTTTTCTCAAATAACACATCTGGGATTTGGCCCTTGGCAGTTGCCTCCATGTCCTGTGCTATTATCACCTATGCTACCAATAAACCACATTTCCTTTTGAAATCTATTGGAAATTAATTGCCACAATTACAAGAACCCACAGGAAGAAATCGGGAGATTGTAGCCAATGTTAAAGTGAAATGACAGTAAATGTGCACAACTGTGTGTTATGAAATATTGGTCTTCTAAAGCACTTCATGAAGCGCACGACACATTAAATGAGAGGCTTTGGGGATAGGTTCTCTCTCACTTTAACGTTTATAATAGATGCTTGCCCTAAGAATCCTTGTGTTGCTAAGAAGCTAATTACTAGCAGAGCTTTCCTAGTAATGAGTTTGGATCATGTTTCAAGTCTACATCCCCCACCTCTGACAAGATTGCCCAGAATTTCTAACACAAGATTGTTTTCCTGAGTTATGGTAATAAATCCACATTTGTTTGTTATCATTTGTATTCACTACTGGCACATTCTCAAGATAAAGGCAGGGTGTTTACATTTCATTAGAATGCTAAGGGTTTTTTACCCTTAGATTATGACAATTTATAAATGAGCACCTTTAACCCTTTTAGACAATGGCAACTTATAAACAATTGGAAACTGAAAACCACACAGTCCTTACCCAGACTTAAATTCCAGGACAAAGGGATCCCACAAGACATGCTACTTGAAACAATGATAAAGTTTCCAAAAAAGAATTACAGTGAACAAAAGAGATGATGAAATCTGCTGAAATGCAATAAATTTATAAAACAAAACATTTTACCCTTCAGAACTAAAAACTTATGTTCGAATTAGTATCTGAAACACTGACTGGAAGGTTTTTTTCCCCCTAGTGGTTAGTGAGCCTCAGAGCCTCAGGTGAAACTGTTGTGGTGACGTTCCAGGTTGAACTTGCATTGTCGGGTCCAGCCAAGGCTGAGGCGTGGCCTTGGGACACGTGGAACAGTACCACTGTTTGCAATGGCAGCAGAAGGCCTGGAGCTCTGCCAGGCTCCCAGGGCCATCCTGGTGAGGGGGAGGTTGCGTCCTGCTTGCAGGTGTGACTCACTCTGATCAGATTAATTTTACAGAAATAAATCAATACAGCCACAAGAGATTAAACGGAATGGATTAATACTCTATAGAAGAATATGTTTCTCTCACCCACAATGAATTTCCTTTCAAAACCTAGCTCCCTTGGTTTCTCACACCCCTATGAATTTAAAGCATAATTTAAAATTCTTAGAAACAAATCTGTTGCATAAAGTACTGTGCCTAAAATTGAAGTCATTCGCTAAATAATGATTAAGGACCTTTTCTGTGTGGTTGCAATTGCAATGCTTTAGTATAGGTTTCCTTGGTTAATGCTCACAAATACATATGAAGTAGAAATAATTCCTATCTTACAAACATGCTGGAGCTTAGGTGAACTGAGCAGAAGACAGAACGCAGTGCTGCCCACATGGGGACGTGGGGCATGATGGGAAGTCCGGAACACATGCAGTAAAAATGGTGGAAATGGATTAAAATGTTTTCTCCTCCAATTCCAGGGCTCTTTAGGCCGCCCTCCTGCTTTTCATAGCATTTCCTCGTGGCAGCAGCAGTGTACGCAGAGGCTCAGCAAGGAGAGCTCAGGGGAGTGAAAGCGAAGGACTCCTGTCTGAAGTGAGTGGCTGAAGTCACACACAAAGCTCTTCTGCCAGAACATCTCCATGATGCTATCCTGTTGGGCTGCATTGGCCATCAGTTCAGAGAAGAGCCTAATCATTGACTTTTGCCTACCCAAGTAGCTGCAATGGCCGGTGAGTGAACGAAGTCCTGGAGAATTCTCTTTCTAGTAATAGGATAGGTGACTTGAGACAACTTTCTGCTAATGACGAGTAGAAGTTCTGAACAATATATTTTATCTTTATGTTTTAGTGCAGGGTCTACAGGGTCTCACTATGCAAATTAGACTCGTAGTGATTCCCGTTTTCAGCCTCCCAAGTGTTGGGACTACAGGTGCGCACCACCGCACCCAGTCTCAATCTCCTTCTCAGCGTGCCATGGGGGCTCTTGGTGAACCCTGGCCCCTGCGTCTGGCTAGGCAGGTGCTTTTATCCACTGAGCTATCTGGCTGACCGCCAAGTATTTTATTTATTTACCTAGTTATTGGTGTTTTTCTCTTTTTTTTTAGTGTATAATATAAAACTTTTGAAAACATCAGATAGTTAATGAGATAGTAAATCACTGCTTTCTAGGATATGGAAGAAAATAGTGCATTGTGGGGAAGTGGCCCACCCCAAGGGCCACTTCCTGGGGAGCACACACGAGGTCTGGACAAAGGCTGGGGGCCTGGGAGCCTGATCATTGCTTTTCTCAAGCCATGGGACTGAGACAGGGATAAGAATCAGGGCTGGCTGAGATGGTGATCCTGGCAAAGCTGTCTCAATTTAGGTTGTACCTGGCAAGTGTATGCTCAAAATATGAGGATAGACTCAAAGTAGACTGCTCAGTATTGTTTGAAAATGTCTCAGCTCTTTCAGTTGAATTGAGGTTGTCTCGAATTGCTACTGCTTCTCGCCACCTGATGAAACCTCTTTGGCAAAAGAAATACAAGACCATCCTGACTGCAAATTACTTCTGTGAATGACTCAGGAAATCTGGGATTCGGCCAAGAACAAAACAGTAACCAGTACATAAGGTGATAAAATGGTATGAACAAAACATTCAAACAGATAATCCAAAGAGACACAAGGGACTCCAGATAGTGTAGTCATTAGCCTTGGACCCTAAACACCATGTTTACTGTGCTTGATCATATAGGACAAGTTCCAACATAAAATCAGAAATTGTACGATTGTGGAGAACCACCCGGTGACTCTCCTTGAAAGAGGAGCAGCTGTTTCCATTTTGGCTGAGCCTGAGCCTGTTCCCATGTAGTGACATGTACAGCACTGGCTGGGACTTTCCCTGTCCCTGCAGTTGGCTTCACAGTCGTCCCTCACTATTTTGTGGTTTAACTCTCACAGATTCACTGTTTCACGAGTTTTCACAATAATATTAATCTAAATTATTTATTGTGGAGTTTTTGCTATATCGCGGGATTTTGTAGTACCATACTGTATGTAGGAAGGGTTTATAAGGCCTTAAAACATATATACATACTAAAATAAATCTTACGTCACTACTTCACTGATTTTCACTTATTGAGGGGGTGTGTGGAACTTAGCCTCTGTGATAAGTGGAGGATCACTCTGTCTCAGTTGTGTCATGCAGATTACCCTTTCTGCATACCCCTCTCTCTGCAGATGGCAGGGGTGAATGCAGGCATCCTACACAGCCCAGCTCACGGCCCTCACCTGCTTCCCGCCATTCTCACACACATTCACCCTCAAGCCTGTCTTTCTTAATTTCTTTCTTTCTTTCTTTCTTTCTTTCTTTCTTTCTTTCTTTCTTTCTTTCTTTCTTTCTTTCCTTCCTTCCTTCCTTCCTTCCTTCCTTCCTTCCTTCCTTCCTTCCTTCCTTCCTTCCTTTCTTCCTTCCTTTCTTCCTTCCTTCACATTTGGTGCAGGGTCTATAGGGTCTCACTACATAGATCAAACTCACAGTGAGTCTTCTGTTTACAGCCTCCCAAGCTCTGGGGTTAAAGGCTCACGTCACCACATCCAGTCTCAGTTGCCTCTCAGCCCTGCCCCAGAGTGGGGCCAGCACAGCACACCCAGGATCAAACCTGGCTGCTGTGCTCTGCCTCAGCAGACCCTTTAGTCCACAGAGCTATCTGGCCTCTAAGCCTCTCCTTTCCTCATGAATGAATAAAATCTGGTTCAGCCCTAGGTCAAGGCCTTTGTTTCAGATGGCCATCGTCATGGCTGGACTTATGACCCCTGGGTGCCCCATAACTACAAATATGCTTTAGTGTCTTCTTTTCTCACTGTAGGTTGCACTGGGTGTGGTAGATTGGAATTAGCTTGATGGGATTCCAATAATTAATTATGCATGGGATTACAAATGCAAACTTCTTGGAGTGACGCAAGGACCAGGAAGGGCTCTCTATTTATGATGTAATGTGGTAAGAAATTAAAACCAAGATTGCAATAAGCGTGTTGTACATTAGACATAGGTGTAAAGAGACAATTACAAAATTGGAAGAGAGATAGAAGAAAATGTTCAAAACGACTAGTAAGAAAAATTAGAATGGCTAGCAGAGCTAACACGCATAGTATGAAATTTTCAGAAGATTAAGGAAAGCAGAGAGAGTGAGCATAGGCCAGAAATATTTGAAAAGATAATGGCTGAGAATTTTTGAAACTATGGAAGTAAGTCAAGCAACAGATTCAAGAAGACCTGGGAACCACAGGAAACATGAAGAAAAAGCAAAGGCGGACCAACGAACACGAAGCATGCTTTCTGCACGCTGACACACTGGAAGATTTTTGTTAGATGTTTCAGTCATTGCCAGTACCCACAAAGCTCTTTTATGATTTTTGTAGTTGTTCTATCTTATCTTTGGGTAGTCTTTGGATTTTGTAGGTATAATTTGTTTTTATTAATACAACATTAATAGTTTTTATCTGATCAGGATCGGCAGTGTTAGATTCCAAATTAGCTATTTCAGGATTAAGATAGCAATTCCAACACCCTAACTATGTAGGGAGTAGGCTTTCTCTTAGGTGCTAGGTGGGAGGTACTGGTATAAGTGGTGTCATTTGTTGCCCTGGGGTTCAGTGAGGAAAAACACAATCTAAAAGAAGCATTTAGGAGATTTACTTTTGGACTGTTTCCTAAACCAGAAAACAAAACACACATGAGCAGACCACTTAAAAGTAAACATGTAGCAAGGATAAACATAACTAACAGATTTCTGGACCTGAGTTGAAGCACCAAATAATAAACTTGGGTCCAAGTATTCTGTCACGAAATACGAAGAGGGATAAACATAAAGTTACCAACCTTTTATGTTTTGAAACACAAAGATAGGAATTCAGTTACAAGGGAAACTTTTTCTGAAATTGGTGGAAAGGAGACATCAACAGTAAATTAGAAAGTCCTGGATTTGGAGCTTAAAAAATGGAGCTCAGCACTCACTTCATTGCTCACCAACTGCTCAATTAATCTCTTTGCCTTTCAGTGACTTAGAAAGGAGGATAAAAACAGCACAGTTGACCCACCTGTGTGCAGTCGCTGTGCAGATACATACACGTGGGAATACCAGGCGATGCTAAGACAGACGAGCTCCCAGAGGACCGGGCATGGGAGAGAGCCCTGCTGGGCTTGTCATGAAAGCTGGAGCTCACTCCAGCCATTGGTTGTGGGCAGGAATTCAGCCCTACTTCAGGGGTCTTGATGAGTTTGAGGGATTAAAGGCTCAGAAAAACAATGCTCCAATGTGTTTGAAGTACATATGGCTGGGGGCCAGGAAGACCGTGAATTCTAGGAACAGAAGCCTAAGTAGTATTCATCTTTTGCAAGTGTCTGTAGTGAATTTAGAAATAATTATTACTTTAAAAAATTTTAATAATATATAAATGGATAATGAGCAGATGTCACCAATTTGCTGATATCTATCCTTGTGAAAAAATATTTACTATATTATTCAGCTTACCAATGACTGTTTATATGCTGAGTAAAAATGCCATCTTGGACCCCATTTTTACACAACAAACAATTCTAATTTATTTATTATTATTTTTTTTGGCAGAACCAGGGATTGAACCCAGACTTATTCTACTAAGCCATCTGCCCAGCCCCAAATAACTCTAATTTATACAATAAGTCATTGTATCTCTTTAAAAAGTTAAAAACTAAACTAAAACAAGATCACTTTTTTCCAACTTTTACAACACTTTTTCAAGTTTCTTACTGGGATTAGAAGCAGAACACTGACAAAAATATGAAATAGCAATGAGATAAAAATATCTGTGAGACTGTCCATCAATGCTTCATCAGAGGGCAGGTCTCTCACTGATGTGTCAAAAATACATTTCCAACAGTAAAGTTAAAAAAAAAAGTCCTTGTTCATTTCTTAAATTCCTTCGTCCTTAGGTGTCCACATTAATAAATGTTGTAGTCCATGGCAACCGTGACCATGTTGTGTGACATACAGTACACTGAAGGGCAAATCAAATAGCAAAAGAGCAAACATTCTGGGAAATATTTCTCCATCCTCTCTTCCTGCTTCATTGCTCTGGACTCAAGAACATATGATGGTAGACAAAGAATCTCACAGTGTGTTCACTATGATGATAATTAAGTTTTCCGCCATGAAGAAAAGTAGCCTTTGCAGTCCAGGCCAGTTACATAGAAGCAGGCAGCTCCTGTGGTGCGCAGTTCTCTGGTCAGTCTCAGCATCACGGCAAGGTGGTTGTCTTCACTGTAGGGAGCCTTGGCCCAACCTCCTCCACAGAGGGTTGGGCAGGAGATGGCCTGGTTTCATGATTTGTTCCAATGTTTAGTGGCATTTCAGTGAGTCACCTACTGAATATCTTAGAAATGGATTATTTATTAGGTTAAGAAAGTTACAAATACCAGCAGTCAATATGGATTCACCAAGAATAATGCACAAGAGCTGTTCTGTTTACAGGCTTCATGATTCGAGCAAAAGACCTGAGAAAACTTCTGAGGATCACTGAGAATGAGATAAAAAAGGAAGAACAGAAGATAAAATAATCAGGCAGACTCATAATTGAGGGACGGCTCATAGCTCAGGGCTTCCTGTCAAAGAACTGATCATTAGCTAGGTAAGGAGACTGAGCTGGCAGGCCACATCGGTCTATTCAGTTTCTGAAATGACCGATTTAGGTTATGATCGAGAAAATCTGCCCACTTCGTTTTCTGATGCTATGAAGGAAGTTAATGTCCTGAGGTGAGATGATTCCTTGCACGGTGCAGACACAAAAACAAATGTAAGGACCAAATGCAGCAGAAGAGAGGATGCAGCCCAGCCCCAGGCGGTGCGGCTGTCAGCTTTTGGACATGGTTTGGGCTGGAGGAGGTGGCCTGATGCACACGCAGTGCTGGGGACTACACACACAGAAGACTGAATCCAGACCCAGTCTCCATGTACTAAACTAAAATCAAAGTGCTTCAATGACCTAAATATTAAAAGAGAAACACCTGAGCTTCTGGAAGACGAAATACATAACACCCTTGACATAATAGGCAAGGACTCCTGAATAGAACTCCAATTGTACAAGAAATCGCACCAAGAATCACCGAGTGGGGCTATGTCAAATTAAAAAGCTTTTGCGCAGCAAATGAAACCAACACAGTGAAGAAGACAAACTGTAACCTAGGAAAAAAAGCTTAACAGCTGCTCCTTGAACAGAGAACTAATACCTAGAATTTTATAAATAGCTCGAGAAAACCACAAACACACAAACTAGAAACCACAAAATAAAATATTCAATCAACAATGAGCAACTGAAATGAATAGCAGAAGTGCAAATGGCTAATAAATACCTGAAAAAAAGCAGGCGAAGTCCCTGGCCACCAGAGAAGTGAAAATTAAAACAATATGGAGAGGGACTGGTTAGATAGCTCAGTGGACTAAAGCGCCTCCTTGGACAAGCTTAGGCAAGTGCAGGGACCATGGTTCAATACTCCCCAATGCCTCACCTGTTCCGCCCCCAAGGTGGGCTGAGCTGGCCACAGACTGGGCATAGTTATACACGCTTGTAATCCCAGTGCTGGGAAGGCTGAAAACAGGAGGACCACCACTAGTCCAAGCTGCAGAGTGAGACCCTGCAGCAACCAAATACGTTTAAAAAAGAAAACACACACACACACACACACACACACACACTCCTGCGTGGAGAGTCTGTCTCACTCTAGAAAGAATGGCTCTCACCAAGAAATCTAATAACAAATGCCAGCTATGGCACATGTGTTGTGGCTCTCCACTACCACTGTAGGGGAAAAGGAACCTCCCTACGTTGTTGGTGGGATGTGACCTAGTACAACCATTATGCAAATCAGCATGGAGATTCCTCCCCAAAAACTAAAACTAGGAATCCCACTGAACCCAATTCCTCCCCAAAGAGTTAAAGGCATTATTGCATTACAGAGATACATTCATACTCAGTACCATTCATAAGAGCCAAATCTTGGAAAGAGCCTGTAATTCTATACAGAAAAAAATGGAGAAAGTATGGTACTTATACTCAATTTTCAGAGCACTGCACTGCCATAATGAAGAATAAAGTTGAGTCATTTTAGGAAAATGATCTCAAAATGCATCTTGAGATCATAATGTTAAATGAAATAAGTCAGACATACGTGACTAAATACCACCTAGTTTTTCATGCATGAGAAGCCCAAAATATAAATAAAGGACAAAACAAAAGATAGATAATAGGAAATAGAGAGATAGATCTTTTGTAAAAGGCAAGGCACTAATAGCTGGTAGAAGTGGGATGGGGAGGGAAGGGGACCAGAAAAGAATTGAGATGTGTTTAACTCATGAAACATCCCCATGGATGTTATCGATAGGTACTGCAAACATGTGCTAATAAAGAAAAGGACAAGACAGAGAGCATCCCTAGGAGGACTTCTCTTAACGATTTCTAAGTATCTCAATAGCTTGAATGAACGGTGGTTTGAAAAAAAGAAAAACTTGACGTGGATAAAGAAATGCAAAGTGAGTATTACTCTGACATTGAAGTTGACCCCACCTATGGTGGAGATTTGGCTTCAATGCAAGTCAATGGAAGAAAGAGTCAGGGTTTTAGTCAGTTGCAATGGAAATATGGACATGTGCTTTGCCTCCATGCCTCAGTCCCAGGAACAAGCCTGAAAGTCTCTGGCTTCTTACACCAGACTAAGAGAAATAGCTCATCCAAACCCAGAGGATGGTACTTTCCTTCTACTTGGAATTGGCTAACTCTCCTCTGGAAGATGGTGGTTTCAAAGTGGTGTGCGTTTTGTGTGACACTGACAGAGTAGAGCTCCCTCAAATGGGGGGCCAGAATGTTGAGAGGCTTACAAACGCTCATATGAAACACAGCTGTAAGACTCGGGTTCCTTTTGCCTGGAAAAGGCGATGATATGGGTCTGTGTTTATACAGGAAGATAACATAATGTCTGCAGAGAATTTAGCTTGGGGCACTCACACAGTAAACACCCAATAAATGCCAACTGTAATTTTGATTCTGCTAGTGGAAACCTTGAACACTTCATGTATCCTCCAAGGGAAACACTTCCAAGGATGTGTGGAAATTATAGGAAACAGTTATTTCTTCACAGAGAAGAAAGAATGTTCTCTTAGAACTGTACAAAGATGTGATAGACTGTTTTATGGGTCAGCCCTCTCTTAAGAGGCTACAGAACTTCTGTGTTTGTGTAACAATCACAGTAATCTAAAGAGCTGCAGTGAGTATTTTCAGTCATCCTGAGGCTTAGCAACACTTCATTTTCTAGTATGTGACCATTTCCTAATGACAAGCTTAGATACTAAAATAAGACACTTCATTATGGTCATACTAATATACTCTTTGCTGGAGTGGGAGGCAAATTTGCTGAAGATATGACATTTTTTAAAAGGAAGGAAAGCATAGCAGAGAATGCTAGACTCATTAATACATAATAACACTCAATAAATATTTATTTAATGAAGTATCAAGACAGAAAATCATTTTAGTAGTTACCACCTTGCAATTCAAATTTCCAAACACAGTGAAGTCGGCAATGAGCAAGAGTGCCATGTGTGCGTGCGTGCGTGCGTGCGTGCGTGTGTGTGTGTGTGTGTGTGTGTGTGTACTTTCTCATGCCCAGGACCTTTCCCTGTTCCTCCCTGGAGGTGAGGAGATCCCAGGCCTTGCTCTGAAATGAGACATGCCTTGGCATACGGTGCACTCTTTTGCTGTCATTTATTTCACCACAGGTGACAGTATTTTCAGAAGTAAAAGGAAGATGAAATCTCTTTTTTTTTGGTTTTCCTTTCTTCCTCTGGTATGCACTTTAAGAGGCAACAGGCAGGCATGCGTACCGTATTGGTCTTTGACAGACTTGAGGGGTCCTACTGCTGGCGGTGCAGGCAGGCTGGCAGCTCAGTGATGGTGGAACCTGCACCGTTCTTCTGAGTGTGCGCTCAGCCCACGGCCCACACCCAAGGAGCTAAAGACCAGTGAGGGCGGACGGCCTCTGAAACGAGACGCCAAGGACTTCTGATGGCTAGAAATCCGTACATCCCCCCTCTACTCACACCCGCTCATGCTAGGTGATATCACGACCATGTCTATTCTCAGCATAAAAGAACTTTTATAGACGACGTGGTTTCATATCATTAAAAGGAAGCTGCAGAAAAGACTTTATATACAATGAGAGAATTCGCTGTCATATCATTTTTTCACATTTATCCACTTATTCATGTACAAACTTAAATTTTTTAAAGTTTTATTAGAACTAGGACTTGGAAATAATACTGACTCATAAACTTGTATCCCATTCTGCAAGAGATGGTGTGAGAATCTGCTTCTGAGTTTCAGGGGAAGAGGAAGAAGGTTTGTGTTAGAGAAATAAGCAGAGTTGGATGAAGTTCTCAGGGGGAGTGAGGTGTATTTTATCTGAAATGCCAAAATAAGTTTTATGATCTTGTTCCTTTCCACTTACTCTCAATTCTTAAATATAGCAAGGTAAGAGTCAAGATAAGCAATTTGAAAATCGCGCAGCGCAGGCCAGCATGGCTGTGGCTCGGGAACACCTTTGCCGAGGCGGGCAGCCTGGGCCCGGGAGTCTGGCGTGTCTGACGCTTCGGGACTCGGCATATGTCTGTAGTACACACGAAGCACAAATGAACTCCGCAGCTATCTCCAAAGATATCCCATCATGCATTTGCTAATATTACAGCACTGAAATTTTTGAAGTCCAAAGGAACTGTGGCCCCACACATTTTGCATAACGGATGCTCAACAGGCCCAACCGACCTGTCTGTACAATTAAATATCAGCTTCTATTTATGACCCTCCCAATATTTTTATTGTTCTCTACTCCCCTGGGGCAGCCAGGCCTGGGACTAATGCAGGGTGGGTAGGAGCAGGAGGGGCCAGGACGGTGACGTGGAAAGTACCCAAAGCCGGGCTGTGGATGAAGAGAAGAAAGAGGGGGGTGCTTCTGAAAGAGGGGTGCTTCTGAAGCAGAAGGGGAGAAAAGGAGCATTTATGAAGACAGCAAAGAAAGAGCATGGGTCTCCAGGGTAGATAATGAAGAACAAACACAGCCGGCCATGGTGGCACACGCCTGTAATCCCAGCATGTGGGAGGCTGAGGCAGGAGGATCACTATGAGTTTGAGATCAGCCTGGGCTACCTAGTGAGTCCAGACCAGCCTGAACTGCACAGGGAGACTGAGGCAGGAAAACTGAAAGTTTGAGTGCAGCCTTGGGATCTTAGTGACCAAATAAAAATGGGCTGAGGATGAATCTCAGTGTGAAAGCCCTAGCTTCACTGCTCCGTACTTCAGAACATCAACATCAAAAGCCAGAAGCAACCTTCCCTAACCAGTGTTACAGGCAGCAGGGAGGTGTGGGAAGGAAAAAAGGAAGGTGAGGGAGCAAGGCAGGGTGCAGAGGGAGGCGTCTGGCATCCGCAAAGGCTTGCCGGGGGAAGGCCAGACGTGGCCGCTGACGGAGCGGCCTGAGGAGACACTCGGATCCCACACAGCAGGCCATGCAAGGTAAAGCAGCCTGTTCCCAGGAAAGCTGGGTGTATATAGCATGCTCTCGATTATGTAAATTACAAAAAATGTTTGAAGGAAGTGCGCTCAAATATAACAGTTGCTACACATCCTTGGATTATAGCATTTTTCTTTTTAAAAAGTATCTTTATTGCTTTTTTTTTTTTTTTTTTTTTTTTTTGGTCTTTTTGAGACAGGGTTTCTCTATGCGGTCCTGGAGACTGATACGGGCTACCCATGGAAAGATTTGCAAGTCACTGCTGAGATTAATGAGCACTCTTGCATTTGACCTCTGCGTGCATAACCACCTGGTGAAAGGACGAATGACCTGTGTGTGTGGAGGGGTCAGGTAAACGGGAGGGGAGATTCAGACTCCTGAGCTCAGTGGTGCGAATGCAACAGTGAGCGGCTTGGTGCCATGAGCCCTGAGCTGAGAACAGAGGGACATCCCTACTGCCGGTCAGGCGCACCAGAAAGCCCTGGCAGGGTCTGGAGGGAGAACGAAGCAAGAATTGCTTGAGGTGCTATACATCAACAGCTTTAAACATACCCCTTCCCTTCATCCCATAAATTCTGAGGCTCACTTTAGGTTATCACAAGAAACATGAATAAATACGCATGATGAAAGCCATTTAGCATTCCTGTTTAACTGCCATTCTCTTTAATAATTTTAAAAATTGAACAGACTAAATATTCAGCACTAACTTTTGAGGACATCATTACCTTGTTGCAGTGAAATATTATGCAGTCATTAAATTTATGTTTATAAAAAGTGCATAAATTTGAACTATTGATATAGCCATGTTATATGCATAAACACTGATGTATATAGCATGCTCTCGATTATGTAAAATTACAAAAAATGTTTGAAGGAAATGCACTCAAATATAACAGTTGCTACATGTCCTTGGATTATAGCATTTTTCTTTTTAAAAAGTATCTTTATTATTTATTTATTTATTTATTTTTTGTCTTTTTGAGACAGGGTTTCTCTATGCAGTTCAGGCTGGCCTTAAGCTCACTTTGTAGCTCAGGTTGGTCTCCACAACAATCCTCCTGCCTCAGCCTCCTGAGTGCAGGGATTACAGGCTTGCACCACCACGCCCGGCTTCTTTATTGACTTTTAAAAGTTTTCTAGAGTTTTGAGTTCCTTCAGAGAAGACTAGAAAAAATGGCTATTATGTTCTTTTGGTTATGGACTACACGCTTGTCAGGGAAAGCAGAGATAATGAGTTTTGTAGAAGAAGCATCTCAGTATTTCAAAGCCTGAATGTATGCTGAGGAATGCAGGAACAAAGCATGATCAACAGAACGGTGTCCTCAAATACACGCTGACGTCCTAATCCCTGGAGCCTGTGGCCATGCTAGCTCTCACAGCGAATGGGAAAGCCAGACTGCAGCTGGAGCTAAGTCTCCTATCCTCAGACCTCGGGCAGAGGTCTGAAGAGAGAAGCCCGAGAGATGGCAGGGTGAGAAGGATGTGGTTGGACACTTGGCTTGGAGGATGAAGACGGGGCCACAAGCCAACAAGTTAGCAACCTTTAGCAGCTAAAAGAAGGTCAGAGAAGCAGGCTCTAACCTGGAGCCTCCAAAGGACACAGTGTGTCAGGTCTCTGATTTTAGCCCGTTGATAACCATTTTGGACTTCTGACCTTTAGAAGTAAAAATAACAAGTGTGCTTTGTCTTAAGCCACTAAGTGTGTAGTAATTTGTAGCAACAACAGGAAACTCCTGTACAAACAGCGATGTCACCACGGCAGAAGGCAGTAGCAGTCAGCGAACAGCCTTGATGTGAGGGTTTCAAGCGGGCCAAGTGTGTCCACCGCACTGAGGGTTGCTGGCTAGCGCAGGTCGCGGAGTTGGAGAGCAAATGTGGGCCAGCTTCAATGCTAGCAGAAAGGCCTATTAGCCACCATGGTCTGCTCAGAGCACCTAGTTAGGGACAGCAAGCACAGTCACTCCGCAGACAGAGTGCCTCGCAGAGGAGGCTTTCAATTTTCCGGGTCTCAAGGCATGCATTGGGCACCGTGGATAGTTTAAGGGGCAGAGTGTCTCCAGACAGGCAGTTTAGCTGCTTGCGTTGTTTTCAGCCAGTTTGCAGACAGAATGCTCACTCTGCTTTCAAGACTTCTGGGCTGAGCTATAGCCCCAGCCCTTCCATATCTATGTTTTATTTTGAAGCAGGACAGACTCCAACGAAGATCCCCCTGCCTCAGCTTTCCAGAGGGCTGGGATTACAAGCAACCACCATGCCCCAACTCCAGCACCGTGCGGCGCCTTTTGGTCAACCTCTTATTTTCCTCTTGCCTCTTATCACGCGGAAGTGCAGTTGCCTGCTGGTTTCTTATCAGGCAGCTGCCTCAGCGTCCCGTTGGCTTGGATTCTGGTTGCGCACCTGGACTTGGAGGCAGACTGCAAGGGTTGTCATCTGTGTCTGAAGCCTGTTTGCTGTTAAGCTTTCAGCAAGTGACTTAGCTTCATTTAAGTCCTATCAGCTTCCTGCTTCATGAGCTCGTCTGACCCTCAGAGCGATCTTGTGAGAAATGCATCCCCCCTCTAATTTAAAATCAGAATCAAGGCTGGGAGCAGTAAAGCCACTTGGCACCATTTACGCAGCGGCAGAGTTGGGGTTCAGGGCAGGCCTCTGACTCCAGCTCCTACGCTGGTCTGCTCTTGCCACGTACCCCAAGCCAGGGAAATGAAAAGCTGAGCATTCTATAAAATGGGGGTGTCAGCCTTGGCCAAGTACAGCAGGCCAAGAGGATGAGGGGTCTATGCGAATCATCTATGTGCTAAAAGTATGGGGTTTACTTATTAGGAAACCTCTGAGTAGAAAAAAAAGCCCCTAAGGTGATAAATACATTTCAATAACCCCAACCTTAGTTTTCAGTTCTTTTTCTTTTCCAAAGAAGTGGTTTTAGATTCACATATGAGCCAATGGGGAAATTCTCCAGTGCTAGGGGAGGACTACAGTCTGCAGCTTAGCTTGCCTGTTCCTCTGTTTTCTGTTTTCTTTCTTTGGCTGGCTCAGTCCTCCCGGGTGCTGGGCTGGCCAGGTGTGTGTGGATCAAACCATGGCCCCTGTTCCCGCCTAAGCCTGCCTAAGGAGGTGCTTTAGACAGGTGAGCTTTCTCGCCGACTCTGCCTGTTCCTCTTAATGCCATCACGTTGCCTTTCTATTCTGGTCACCCTAATCAAATGACAACAAAAGAACGTTTTTGAAAAGTGAAATTCAAGCCCTTCTGTGATGAATAACTTTATTTATTTATTGTGACAAATAACTTTACATAACCTGACTGTGCTGTGGGACCCCAAATATCGGTCAAACATGATTCTGACTGTGCCCAGGAGGCTGCATAGGAATGAGGCCGCCTTGAGTTGGTGGGCTGAGAAAAGCAGATGGCCAGGCCAGGGAGGTGGCTCAGTAGAAGGAGGCCCTGGCAAGCGCAAGGGCCTGAATTCAATCCCCAGCTCTGGAAAAAAATAAAATAAAAGATTGCCTTTCCCAATATGAGCAGCATCCTCTAATCAGTTGGAGACCCGACAGGAATTAGTAAGGCTGAACAAGAAGAGAGAGCACTGTCTCACTGACTGGGGCATCAGTCTCTTCCTCCCTCTGGCTGGGCTATCCCATTGGCTTTCTGGGTCATGGGCCTTCTCAGCATTCGTACTTGCATGGCCAGTTCCTTACAACACATCTCCTTGTATCTTCATGCTAATCTCTAGTTTATTTCCTATTGATTTAGTGAATTTGGGGAACATTGGCTCATATACCTCGGGATAATTAAACACTGGTAAAAAGTGGTGTCCAGGGAGTCCCCAGATGGGGCACTAAGCACCATTGACTCAGCTTCAACAGAACAGAGAGCCTAGAGTCTGGACAGCAATGGTTTGGAGAGGAACCAGAGTGGGTGGAGGTTGCTCAGGAACCACAGAGGGGACGAAAGCAAGACTGAGCGAGACAGAACTGCATCTCACCACAGAGCAGAGGCCACACAGTGCCACCGCGAGCACTGGCCCGCCACGGGCTGGGGGGCAGAGTGAAGCTAGGGCTTTTGCTCACAGGGAGCTGGAGAACTACACCGGGATTGAAAGGATCCTCCGCAGTTGGAACCAGCAAGGCAAATGGGAGCCCTGCTTCCAGGGTGACCTTCCACAATCAACAATTAGAGAGCGACCTAGCAGAGGGGAGAGAGAAGGGCAGGCAGGGGAGGCTGCAGGAGTGGGGGAGTGGGAGGGGAGGAGTCCCCCTGGGGGGCAGGGACAGGCCAGCTTCTGAGGTCACAGGCCAGCTCCACCCTGAGCCACACAGGCCAGGATGCGCCCACTGGTGCTCTCGCACCCTGTGAGCAGGTCTCTAGGCCCAGCACTGTGCTCGGGACAGAGCGCACCACACACTTCAGTATGCACAGAGACGCGTCCTGGCCTCAGCTCTGCTTGTAACTCTGGACTGAGGAAGAGAGCCACATAGCCAAAACAGAGAACTTTCTTTTATTATTCTTTGATACTAAAAACAATTTAGTATTATTTGAAATATCTAAAATTCTTTGTTATTTTTCTCCTGTACATTTCCTTGCAAACTTTTATTCCATTATTTTACCTTTTATGAGAGCATGTGTGCGTGTGCGTGTGTGTGCTCCTCTTACCTTGTTTTTCCTAATGTAGTTCACAGAGGGTGAGGGAATTCTCCTTTGTCCCTTTATGCTGCTCCTGCTTTTGTCCATATCTTTCACCTTTGCAACAACAAGCAGAAACACTGAAATACACCCAGCATCTGGAGGCAGATTTATTCAGGTGGACGAGCACTGATGGGGCTCAGTGCAGAGTATCAGGCCCTGCCTTCCGCTGGTCTAGAGCTTATCTGGGATAAGCAGGCAGGAAGTGCAGAGGCAGAGTGGCTTGACCAATGGGGAATGGTTTACACGGTGTGCACTTCAGTGACCAGCTGTGCATCGCAGTGACCAGCTGTGTACTGCAGTGACCATCTGTACATTGCAGTGACCACCTGAGCATCACAGTGACCACCTGACCATCACAGTGACCAGCAGAGCATGACAGTGACCAGCTGTGCATCACAGTGACGAGCTGAGCATCACAGTGACCAACTGTGTACAACAGTGACCAGCTGTGCTTCACAGTGACCACCTGAGCATCACAGAGCCCAGCTGTGCATTGCAGGGACCAGCTGTGCACTGCAGTGACCACCTGAGTATCACAGTGACCATCTGTGCATGGCAGGGACCAGCTGTGAACTGCAGTGACCAGCTGTGCATCACAGTGCCCAGCTGTGCATCGCAGTGACCAGCAGAGCATCACAGTGACCAGCTGTGCATCGCAGTGACCAGCTGTGCTTCACAGTGACCACCTGAGCATCACAGTGCCCAGCTGTGCATGGCAGGGACCAGCTGTGCACTGCAGTGACCACCTGAGCATCACAGTGACCACCTGAGCAACACAGTGACCACCTGAGCATCACAGTGACCATCTGTGCAGTGCAGTGACCAGCTGTGCATCGCAGTGACCAGCTGTGCATCACAGTGACCAGCTGTGCACCACAGTGACCAGCTGTGCACCACAGTGACCACTTGAGCATCACAGTGACCAGCTGTGCACCACAGTGACCAGCAGAGCATCACAGTGACCAGCTG
>PVKA01029579.1:0-28170 GCA_004027165.1 Ctenomys sociabilis
GAATGTGGTACTTGGTCACAGGTGTGTGGTGCCTAGTCATGGGTATGTGGTGCCAGGTCATGGGAGCGTGGTACCTGGTCACAGGTATGTGGTGCCAGGTCATGGGTGTGTGGTACTGGGTCATGGGAGCATGGTACCAGGTCATGGGAATGTGGTACTTGGTCACAGGTGTGTGGTGCCAGGTCATGGGTGTGTGGTGCCGGGTCATGGGTGTGTGGTACTGGGTCATGGGAGCGTGGTACCAGGTCATGGCAATGTGGTACCAGGTCACGGGAATGTGGTACTTGGTCACAGGTGTGTGGTGCCGGGTCATGGGTGTGTGGTACCAGGTCATGGGAGCATGGTACCAGGTCATTGGAATGTGGTACTTGGCCACAGGTATGTGGTGCCGGGTCATGGGTGTGTGGTACCGGGTCATGGGAGCGTGGTACCACATCATAGGCTGTGGCACTGGACCATGGGTGTATGGCACTGCAGTAGCCCATGTTCTCCATCTGGTGTGATGTTGGGAGGTGGGTGTGGCCTGGCAGGGTCTAGCTCTCACCCATTCCCTTGATCTCTCTCTGTTTCCTGCTGCCATCCCTGTCATGAGTGACCCTGCCCTGTCATGGCACCCTTCCCTGGAACCAGGCAACTATAGGAAGAAACCTCTACACTCTATAAGCCAAAGTAAACCTTTCCTCCTCCAAGCTCTCTTGGTTGCGCACTGTGTTCCAGCAAAGACAAAATAACCAACATGAAATGAACAGCGTCTGGCTCCCTCTTGCATTTATTAAGTCTTATTTCCCTGGGCTGTAACCCCAAACTCTTGGGGTGTTTGTTCAAGAGGGTCCACCCCCTATGACTATGGTCACAGAAACTGCCAGGCCTGTGCTGACCCAAGGCACTAAGAACAAACAGGACTGAGATTTAGCAAATGCCATAGCAGTCACGTGACAAGCTAGGGTGGTCCAGCTTGTCAACTTTGGTCCCTCAAACAGCGAGTGGCCCCACTGTTGAGAGCCCTAAGCACCAATGGGCCCACCACCCTTGCCATCACTCTTGGAGATGAGGACAATGCTGAGGCCACACATGAAATGGCTTGGAAAGCCACACACTCTATGTCCTGCCTGAACGCTCCACATGAAGCTTGCGAAGGACAGCAGAGTACACCTTTCCAGTTCTCCCTGGTTATTGGGGTGAATTTGTTTCCTAAACTGTGTAATTTTCTCTCCTGACTGAAATGACTGGCTTGAGGAGAATTTCAGAATAGCCATTCCTTGGATACTCCTATCTGGGTGATGGGGGCAGACGTGAGGACCCTACCTTCTGCTCTCATTGTCCCCACCAGCTCCAGGACCTCTGCTGTCTTTCTTCATGAGCTATAGGACCACACTTCAAAACTGCCATGACCATGTGTATGACAACATATACGTTTATATTACTAACAGTAATGTTGGGGTCCTATGCTGCTGGACCTTCTTATAGATAATTTAGGATAAAGCTCCCCAATGGTGGGCCTCCTGAGCCCATTCCTAAGGCTACTCCAAGCTCCTGATAGGACCTAGAGTCAGGCACATGGTAGGGCTCCTGGGGTCTACCTCATGGGGTGAAGTGGGATGAAGGGAGGACCCCTCAGGCCCATCCAGCACAGACCTTCCCCACTTGCCTTTTACCCTGGGTCCTTCTCAAACATCACTGTTTCTGATTCACTGTACCCCAACATAATGAGGTTTGGGACTGTGGAGGCAGACGCAGCCTTAGCCCACACCACTCCATCCAGGCCCTGGCCCAGTGCTCACCTCCGGGCTGCCGGTAGCGCAGATGTCGGGGCGTCGAGGGGGACCTGCACGGGGACAGCTCTGTGGCGTCCACCACCACTGGGGTATTCTCCATGCCTGCTCGCTCTGTGGATGCTGACTCCAGGGCACCTGCTGGGAAACAGCAGGACTTTACAGCCAGGCCAGATGGAGGGTAGCTTGTCAGCGCCGTGCGGGGAGACCAGAGCATGCGCCACAGGGATGCACGCTCCTGGCAGCCTCCACCTTGAAAAGGTTTTCCCAGGAATTCAGCAACATGCTACGGACATGGATCTTTTCCAGCCATGATCTGATGACCCACAGACCTTGGCTGACCATGGCCAGCGCCTACTGTTAAGAGCTGCAGGAGTCTGCAAAGGTTCCCTGCCTGCAGGGCATTAGGCCCTTCCTAGGGTAGAGAAAATTTTCAAATCATGAAGAAGACCAGGATCAAAATCAGGACTGGGTGACCTCTTCGCCTGGGCTGGCCCTTGAAGCAGCCAAAGGGCTCTGTTGTTACCTCCCTCAGGGACTCCTAGCAAGGAGGCTGCACCAACCTGCACAGCCGTACTCACCTGAAGTGGCTATGGACACCTATGCTATCCCAAATCAAAGTCACACTGCAGATGCATCAGCTGCTACCCAGGCCTCGGACCCACGGGGCGGCCCCTACTTCCTCCAGCCTCCTGGAGCCCTGAGCTGGGGCCACAGGCAGTGGGAAGCAGTGCAAACCCCCAAGTGAGCCGCAGACAGAGCTTAAGGCAGTGTAAGCCTCCTCCCTTCCAGGACATGGCCAGACAGACAGACCCCAGCCTGGGGCCACAGAGCCAGGTGGCTACTCCCCCTCCCTGGCTATGGCCTGGGCACAAGTGTAAGCTCTTTCAAGAACAGTCATGCCAACACGGGTACATGCCCAGCAACCCTTCGTTTCATCTTCCTTGTGCTTGTCACCCATTCCACAGATTAAGGCTGAGTGTCAGCCTTGTTCTTGGGACAGAGCTCTGGTCACCCCAGCTACCTTAATGCCATTCAAGATTTCACCTGGCCAATGTGCCAGGATCCCAAATGGCTTCCCATCGAGCCATCTGTACAATCATGTATGATTCACTCCTTAGAAACAGGGCCACAATTTTCATCTTTTCAAAGGGGCCAGGGACAAGAAATGGTTGGCCTCTTTCTTTGAATGACATAATTACAGTAAAGCTGGCAGAGCTGCAAGATGCAGACGAAAACATCAGCGCTTAGCTGTTAGTTTCATTATGATTGAAATAGCTCAGAGCACAGCAGCATGAGCAGCATCTGCTGTGTAGGAGCGAGCGGAATAGAAAATCCGGGCTGTGGGGCAAGGCAAAGGAGGGGTCTGTAGTCAGCGATATGTGCAGCCCAAAAGGACCCCCAGATCCCAGTGCCCCGGAGGCTGAAGGGCAAAGGACAGAGCTGTGGGCTGCAGAGCCCCAGGAGGAGAGCCCCGCCAGTGCAAGGGGCAGCTCCTCCTCCTAGTTCAGTCCCCGTGGGCTCCAAACCAAGCCCTCAGGTGCACACAGGCAACCTCTGGTGATGCTAAATGGGACAGGTCCCTTATCCCAGGGCAGGCAGTTCTCAGCTTGGAGCAGAGCCACATGCGTGGCAGGAACTGCCGCAGAGTCTAGGGCACTGCTCGGGTGAGGGGCTCCCCTTCGAGCCTGTTCATGGAGAAGCCATCTTGGCATGGCACCTGAGTCAGGGTGCAGTGGGGGTGGAGGGGCAGCTGGGGGAAGAAGGAAGGTGGGGCCTTATGTGTCCACCAAGAGATGAAGGGATAAAGAAAGAGTAGTGACAACACACCAGGGAGCACCACTCTGCCACGAAGAAGGACAGACTTGAGCCCTCTGTAGGGAATGGATGCACCGTGAGACCACTGTGCTATGACACAACTCAGACATTAAATGTCGTGCTGTTTATATGAGAAATCCAAAGTATAAATACAGGGCAAATTAAAGGATGATGGAACAGGGAGATGGATGTCTGACAGAAGGAAAGAAGACAGAAATGGAGGAGGAGGGAACAGACAGGCAAAGAATGGAGCTGCGTTCTGAGCATGCACCAACTCCCCCGAGGAACATGGTCACCATGAGCTGCACATGTGGGCTAATAAAGATTTAAATGCGGGGGGGGGGGCACTGGGGAGGTAGTGCCTGTATGGCAAGTACAAGGACGAGGGTTCAATCCCCAGTACTGCTTGCCAAGCCATGCTAGCCATCAAAACTGGGACTGGTGGGGAGGCTGAGACAGGAGGACCACCACAAGTCCAAGATGCATAGTGAGACCCTGCACCAATTAATTATTTAAGTAATTAAAACAATTTGTATATTTTTTAAAGAAGAAGGTAGGGTCTGCCTGGCAACAGAAGCGAGGGCACTATGGAATGCCCTGGGAGCCAGCATGGGTGCGGGTTAGGCAGGGAAGAGGGAGGCTGCGCTGCTCTCCCCGACAGCTGCCTTGCTCCTTATGAAGGCTATTTCCCACTTCCTTTCAGACCATCTGCAGTTCTCTTGCCAAGAAATACTGTAAGACCAGCATTATGGCACAGCGAGAAAACTGAGCCACGGCCCAGAAGAGTGTTCACAAAGTATATTCTGAAGCTCTCTCTGTGGGGCAGCAGTGAGGGATCCCAGGGCACCCCCTGACCGGTTTCCTGAGGGGAGAGGCAGAAAGGGCGGGAGAGCCTGGGGCAGGACCTGCACCAAGTCTGCCTCTGCTAGCGTTTGCAAAGGTGTGCGAGTGTCTTTCACTCGGGCAGAGCAGCAGCTCCTTTTCCTCTGCCAAGTGGGATTGTCCAGACAAGACAGCAGGGTTAGCAAAGGAGCACTCCTGGCCTATGTGTGTGCACACACACACACAGGTGTGCAAAGATACACAAGCACACACATGCATGCACACACGCATGCACGCACACATACACACACTGTGCACTGAGCTTTCAGATGGATACAAAACCATTATAACTTCTCTAAAGCTTCATGATCAATACTGTCCACATTTGAATGTAAAATAAAAAGAGAAAATCAAGTCTGTGTTTCCCTTCATTCTGCCTGCTTAGAAAAATGCCTAAGGACCACCACAATCGCAGCCCGAAGTCGAAGCTTCACATGGTTTCTCTGTCCACTATCAACAGCAAAAAGGAAGCCCCAAAGGCCAGTCTACCACTGGCCTTCAGCGGGACGGTCATGTCACTCACCTCCGTCCTTCCAAGAAGTGCACAGGACTCAGCTGTGCCAGGCACCTCTGTGAATAACCATATGAAGACGGGAACTGAAAACATTCAGAGGAGCCAGACTCCAGGGATGGAAAGGACGATACTGTAAGATGCAGAGTGCCAGGGTGGGGAATTCGGCAGGTCCAGCCAGTGTCAGGGTGGGAAGGAGCACCAGGGGTGCCACAGTGCAGCGCCCAGGAGGCCCAGGCAGCAGAGGAATGGCCTTTCAAGCACAGGTTGTCTCTGGGGATGTCACCTAGTGTCACAGACTCACCCACCATACTGGCAGCACATGAGGAGGAGCCTGGCATTACCCCTGGCCTGAAATGACACAGTCACGCAAGCATCTGTGACCTATGAGCAATTTGCACAAACTTACTCTGGAAGCTACAACACTAGCTTGCTCGCTCTACAGCAGATCCACTGAGATGCAAAGGTACCAAGTCTTCAACACTAGCTGCTCCCGTGATGCACTCAGGCTCCAAGCGACCGCTACCAGAGGCGTCCACCATCTGTCTGCTCATCTCCTCATATCTGGGTCTCCCTATGCTGTTTGGCTGCATGGTTCACATGCTGTGAACTCGGTACCCCATGCAACTGTGTGTGGCACAGCCAGGTCACAAAAGGCCAGAGGCCACCCCATGGAGGAGGCTCCTTACAGAGGATGGGTGCCCTCTCCTAGGACCCAGCCAGAAGGGCCTTCCTGGATGGTGGCAACTTGGCCTTGGCCTTTGCAGCTGTGAGAAACACATTTCTAACCATGGTGAATGATCCCGTCTAAAGATCCGGTCTTAACAGCCCAGAACAGATGGGCACTCTGGATCTAACTTTTGCCAGGTGCTGCTCCACTGCAAAGCCCGCTCCTCCCTTCTGGGTCCTGGTCACCATCTCAAGTGGGGCTCCCGGCGGGCACTGGACCTTCATGTGCATGCTGGGATTGGGCCTTGAAGGCTGGAGCAAAGGGAAGATGGCGCCAAAGCCGGGACACTGGTGCACAACAGCGCACAGGCGATGTCCACCCTGGGAGCCCTGGCTCACCTGGAGACCTGTATTGCAGATGTGCTCCAGAAAGACCAGATTGTGATTTCCTATTAAGAAAAAAAGTACTGGTACCTCTAGTCCTTAGTCAAAATAACATGTAACTCTTGGGGAATTATAAAAAAAGAAAGATGTTCCCCTAATGCCCATGGAGATAGTCACTATAAAACAAGAAAACCTCTGACAGTAACATGGTGAGCTGTGTGCGGCTCATGGGTATGCAAGATGGTATAGCCACTGTGTAACACAATGCAGAGGCTCCTCCCAAAGTGAAAAGGGTAATGCCTGGGGCCTAGCTGGTGGCTGTGCACCTCTCCTGCAGCACCATCACACTGACAAACTACAAGAGTGTGTATGTGTGCACAAACATACACAGATCAAGATCTCAAAAAGACACACAGTGCTCCCTGCACAAAAGCCAAGAGGTGCAGAAGAGGCGGTCTAGCCAGACAATGGAACAATATTCATCCTTTAAAAAGAAGGCAACCTCATCACATGCTGCAACATGATGAACCTTGAGGACATCAAGCTAAGTGTAATAACCAAGCCAGCAAAGGAAAAATACTGCATGATCCCACTCCTAGCGGGTCCTTAGAGTAGGCAAACTCTTAGAAACAGAAAGCAGGATGCTGGGCACTGAGGCTGCAGAGCTGCTGCAAATGTACTTTAGGACGACAGTGTGATCATAACTTAAACATCATAAAGAGGGAGGAAGAAGAGGAGGAGGATGCAGCGGTGAGGATGGAAACTCTTACGGAGCATTGTGGTTTTCAGCTACAACACTGTGCCAGGGTCCACCCATGGGACTCCCATAGCATCCTCATGGTATGAGGAGCAGTGCCCCCTGTGGCTCTCTGGTGTGGCAGCTGCCTTCAAGGCAGTGGAAGACCACCAAGCTGAACTGTCCGGAGAAATGAAGCCCCTTGCCTCCATCTTTCCCTGGTCTCTCCTCAACCCTATTCCCTGAGCTGTACTGATGGAGAGAAGCCAGGGTGTCTCAGTGCAGCACATGGGGAAGCAGACCCCTTCACCACTGACGGCTGGCATGGGGGCTCAAGCAGAAGCCTATGAGATTCCAGGGCTAAGATATGAGGGGACAGCTCAGCTGAGGCCTTGGAACTCAGAAAGAATTACACCTTCCTGGTAGTAGGCATGTCGGCCTGGCACACGTCAAGCTAACTGGAGGCCTTTGTGCCTGGCACGAGCTGCTGTTTCCCCTTGAAGTCAATGCCCATGAAGTTTCTTCTCCCTAGCACTCTGCCTCAACCCGCACCCACCGCCCTGTTTGATGCCGATAAGAACTCCTCAACCACAGAACTTTCTCTCTCTGTCTTTCTTGTGTCCTATTGCCACGAGGGAGACCCGCATCAGGTCAGGACCGCTATACACCGTCCACTCCCAGGTCCCCACATGGAGACGTTGCCTGCCCCACAGCCTCTCGCAGCTCTTCCTGACGCTTCCTGTGTGACCGCCCTGCCTCTCAGCTCTCAGAGCACCACGGGCCAACACCGTGTTGCCTGGTTTTAAAGCTCACCTAAACCGAGAGACAGGAGGGCACAGGCTAACCAAGGCCGCTCTTCTGCACCTCCTGAGCTGGGCCCAAAGTCTCCAGCCCCCTCAGCCCGCCCGGACCAGGACTGGACACCACCCTGTCGGCCCCTATGCCGCCTCCCTCGCCCTGGGAGGACGCGCCATGACCTCTCTCGAGCTTGCTGTTTACAGACCTTTCTCCTCCCCCTCTTCTCCCTTAGCGGCTAACTCCTCACCATGGCAGATCTCCTGGCTGGGACAGCCTTTGTGGGGCATGGCAGCAACCCGATTCCGTCTCCGCAAGAACCGTCTGTTGGGAAGTGCTTTTAAACGACTGGAACAAGGAGCAAATCGCTCCTCCTTGTGAGCCTCTGTCTGAGTTATTGTTGTTTTTTTTTTTTATGTCATCAGTACAAACACTGCCAGGCAAGGTGGTGTGCACACCTGGAGTCCCAGCACTTGAAGGCTTAGGCAGGAGGATAACAGCAAGTGTGAGGCCCGCCTGGGCCACACAGTGAGCTCGAGGCCAGCCTGAACTATGGTGGCACTCTATCTCCAACAAATAAAACCAATAAATAAACAAATGTGTGCTGGCACCTTGGTTCACAAACTTGATTCTCACTGTGATTCTGGTCACAGGCCAAGCCAGCTGAGGAGAGTCAGGCGGTCCTCCGAGGCCTGTCTCTTGTTCCCTGTTTTATTTCACTCATTCATCTCACAGAAATGCACTGTGTGCAGGCCCTGGCCCGGTGTTGAGGATGTGCAGGGGAGCAGGACAGCAGTGGGCAGCTGACCTCCTGCAGCGGAGGCCCCCGGAAGGCCGAGGAGCAGAGAGCTGAGCAGGTGCAAAGGCCCCGGGCAGGAGGGCCAAGGAGAATCTGCAGTCTGCAGTTGGACAGCCGGAGAGAGGTGGCACTCTGCAACCAGGCATGGACCCCGCCCTGACCAGGCACCACAGCTGACACACACCCATTGCCTTGGGCAGCTGTGCACTCACCCTGTTGTGGCGGCGGGGACTTGGCAGGGCTGTGCACGGCGGGAGGGCTACTAGACACCGAGGCAGAGGTCAGGTCCAACGGGCAGGTCCTGGAGCTGGCGGGCGAGCTGAGGGACAGCTTCCTAGTGGGCACGGGCGACGCCGTCCTGGATGCTGTGGGTGGTGGCGAGGAGAACTTCCGGCTCAGCCTAGGGGAGCGCCCGTCCGTGGGGCCCTCCGCACGGCCAGCGCTGCAGGCGAAGAATAGTTCCAGGGACCTGGGGATGTGGGCGGAAGATGACCTCGAGGTGAAGCCCAGAGCTCCGGCAGGAGAACCTGAGCAGATTCGAGGCACGCCCACACCCTGCCAAGGATCTCAGGGATGTGAGAGTCCAAGGGGTGCAGCTAGTGGGAAGCTCAACTATGGGAGGGGAGGGAAGGAATGGAGGTAAGTGTCCGGAGGAGGGGAGAAGAGGGGGAAGAAGGGAGGCGAGGAGGAAGGGGGAGTGGAGGGAAGGAGGAGGGAAAGCTCAAGGCCTGCCTACCTGACTGGGATGGAGGTGAATGGTCGCCGGTAGATGTCGGCCAGCTTGGCCAGCACCACAGTGGCTGAGGTGAAGAGGCGGTAGGTGTGCAGGAAGGTGTTGAGGAAGTCGATGCTCAGGAAGCGCAGGTCGGTGAGGCGCTCCAGCAGGCGCTCCACGCTGGCACAGCGGATCTGCGGCACCTTGCAGGAGTTGAGCGTCTTGCTGAAGCAGATGTCCGCGTCGTCTTTGTGCAGTCGGGCATCAGACCTGTGCAGGGTGGCCGTGAGCCCAAGCCGGGGCGTGGGGGGTCACACGGCCAGGGGACATGGGGGTGGGGCAGTGGCAGTCTGGCCTTGTAACCCAAAAAGCCAGGGTTTACTGTGGCGGCTGAGGCAGTGCTCTTTCATTTCTCAGGGCAGGTCCCTCCTCACTAGTTCAGTTATATTTTACTAAGAAAATGAAATCAGGGGTTAGGGAGATGGCTCAGGGGAATAAGCGCTTCCCTGGCAAGCGCAAGGGCCTGAGTTTAATCCCTGGTCACACCAAAAGAAAATAAAATGAAAAGCCTGCTTTAGAAAAGGAAAAGCATTTCTTTTTTGTTATCTCATTTTGAGACAGGGTCTCACTATACAGCCCACACTGACCTCTAACTCATGGGAATCTTCCTGCCTCATCCCCAAGTGCTGGAATTGGAGGTATGCGACATACGGTAAGGTGGTAAAAGCCATTTTTAAGGCTGAAAGCAAAATATCACAAGTGTGCGATGTAAGTGGAGACACCCTTACATCGTGGAGGAGAGGTGTAACCACCACTGCTGTAATCTTAATGTGGTCTAATCTGTTGATATATGTACCTTCTAGAACTGGCGCTGTGACATAGCAGAGCTATCATTTTCCTCTATGTAGCTTATGCACATTTGGTCTTAGTGTGTTTCCCTCCTACACTTTCCAGCAGCTGAGTTTCGGCATTTTCCTAAGGTCTTGAGTTGAGTGTCCTAATTTGTGGGTCCAGCTCTTCTGGATTTATCAATGTGCTGACGTTTTTTGAGTGTACTTTCATCCCCAAAGTCAGCCCGACATATTATGTCTGCATTATGTGTTCAATAGCCTGCACTGCTCAAAGTGCAAAACAAACCGGCACAGGATGAAACATGCCCTGCTAAGGGACCCACCCTCACCCTACACCATCCGGCCCTTCTGCAGAACTCTGGAGCCACAGGCTGGCGGCCTCAGCTTTCCTCAAGAGATCCCGTGTCCTCACCTCTGCAGCTGCACAGTAGGGACCCATGAGGGCCTGGACTTTAACACTGTTCCCAAGGAGATGCTGGGGGCAAGCAACTGCTAAGTGCAAGCTGCAGGGCCAGAGCCAGGGGCTTCCCGTGACTTCTCCTATGGAACCCTTGCAGCTCCACCGGGGCCTCCAATTATATATTTACTTCCTTTCCACTAGAAAGCACTCAGGAGCTTTCTCTGCTTGCTCTGAGAAACTTGCAGCTCTGGTGAGCTCATGCAGCAAGAACATCCACCCTGCAGCCCACAGGGCATTTTCAGTGCCCAGCCAGGCCCACAGGGTCACTTCTTGGTGGCCCACTGGGGTGGCCTCTTGGCTTCACATTATTGATCTTGAAAACACACGAGTGCATGCGTGGGATGCCTACAAATGGTGTGACTGTGTCCTTGCTTGCTGTGTGAACGTCCGCTAATTGATTTTTCTGATTCTCAATTTCCTCATTAATCAAAAGGCCTGAGCAACTTTAGGAATCATCACTTGGTCCCAAATATGACTGACTGAATACTGGCTCTTTTCTGACTGCTTTCCACCCAGTATTTCTATTTCCTAAGAAAGCTGAGGACAGATAGCATGGAAAGAAGCGTGGAGCTCAGGTGCCACACAAAGGGCCAAAGGGCACCGTCAACCCACAAGGCTCAAGGCAGCGCATTCCATCTGTCTTGAAGTGTAAGAGTTTCTTCAAAGCACCGGGGGAAAGAAACTATGTTGCAGCCAGTATGAGATTAAGTTCTGTCCTTCAAAATTATGACTTCATTTTCATTTTGAGAAAAGAAATTAAATATTATAAAATGACTTAATTTTCTTTTATTACACTGAGCAGGATCTTACTTGATTTCCTACGGGGCTCTCAAGAAAGACAGAATGTGTCACTGAGGCTTCCCGCGATCACAGCCACTCTATCTGACAAGCACAGAGGAAGCAATCATGAGGGATCAACACCAGGTCATTTGTGGTGTGTGTGAGGTCTGTAAGGGAAAGCAGGGCTTCCGTGTGGGGCGACAAAAAGCCGCAGGTGGTTACGGCAGGACACTGTGTTGTTCTGTTTCACTGAGAAATGTCCTTTTCTTTTTCCCCTATGGCAGGGAGCCAGAGAGTCACACACCAAGTGTTGCATAGACTTGTGGTGCGGACAGGAAATCCTCCTGGCCCAAGACACAGGTTCCTGTCGTGTTCTTCAGTACTGTATGATTTTCCAAGTTGGCAAAGTGGGTGGATAAACAGCCACCCCAGGATCTTATGACCTGACTCCAGCTGCCTCACACATTGCCACCCCAAGCCAGTTGGACGTCACAGCTGGCTAACCGGTGAAACTCATATATATCATGCTGGAAAGGTTAAAAGAAGAATCCTCCAGTGAAAAATGGCCAAGGTATTTCCAGCCCAATGGTGTGAATTCAGAAATCTAGCCACAATTTAGGCCACTCAGCATAATATTCCATACTTGTTCTTAACCTTACCATCATATATTTTAAGTATTCCCTCTCTTAAGACCACTAAATTAAAAATCTAGACAATTAATTACAAAAGGAACCTTTTCCCTAGAGTTTTAAAATGGGCCTCCCTGAAGTAGTCTAAAATATGACTAATAATTTAAGATACTATTGTTATCCTATACATCACAATTTTCTACCCCAATCATAGCAATAATATTGTGTCATCCTTTGTTGGATACAATCATTAAAAACCTACACTGGGGCCACTGGGGCCAGGCTCACTGTCGTGTCCACCTGCGCAAGAGGAAAGGGACCTTCATCTAGAGTTTGTGCTTCTCACTGTCTCAGCACAAACAGCTCAGACCTCAAAACACTCCCAGAAGAAGGCACAAAAGACAAACATGCTCTTAGTTTCCAATAGCCTCTGCTTTAGAAGATCTAACGAAATTGCTTTCAAAAATGCACTTTACTCTTAGAATTAAGAATGCAAATAACCAAGAAAATGAACATAAGGAACAATTTGGTCCACTTCAGAACTCTTCCAGAAAATTTCTAAACTGAAAAACAAAATGGTATCTGGCGACAATGCATGAATACAGCGCTTCAGCCCACTGCTTGTTGTGGGTTTTACCTGGAAGGCCCCAAAGCCCTGCTCAGAGGCAGGGCTTACGGGAGCTGGGTGGTTCTGGGCGTGCTACAGCTGGCCTGGTGTTGGGAGGTGGGGCCTGGCTGGAGGCAGGCCATGGCCTGGGAGACCACATGGCTCCTCCTCTGTGCTGTGCTTCCTGAGCACTGCTGGGAGCAGCTCTCCTGCACCAGGCCCCTCCTCCCTGCAGCCAGCCAGCTTTGGGCCAGGTCAGGGCTGACATAAACCAGATCTCCTCTAAGGCAAGGGTGCTGGGCACTGCATCCCAGGGATGGAGCCTCTCCTTTTAAACTCCAGCAACCTTAGTGGTGTCCTTGAGTCATAGTATTTGCTCTGCGAAGACACAAGACTGAGGATGCAAGACCTGCAAGTGGCCGCTGGGCCAAATATGAGGCAGACAGGGCAGGGGGCTCCATGGCCAACTTAGCTTACTGCTGTTAGCTGTACTCAACATCTGCACATTTCTCTACTGCCAGACTTGGGCAATAGGTTCATACCCACAGGCAGGTGCCACAGAAGTCAGCCACACTGCCGTCCACTTTTGTGGACAAATCTGGCTGTTACACTTCAGATTTCCATACTGAACATCTTGCTAGGATTCTTTTAGAGTGAAGCCATATGCAAGGGTATGAAAAACAGCTTTACCAGGATGCAAGTGAACAAACTGGGACCCTGAAGTCCCATGTGGATGGCCTGACTGTGTGGCACACATCACATGAGTGATCATGTGACAGGCAAGAGACACTCTCAGTAGGAAGCACAGCTTCGCCGAAGCAGTGTCTTACTCTACAGCCTGATCTTGGTTGAACGAGGGTGCAGTGTGTCGTACTCACTTGATCATGTGTGGCACTGTGACCTTGGAATTCTCTTCAAAGACGATGGTCATTAAGCCATTGCACCGTATGTTGTCCACACACTGCAAAATTCAAACAGAGGCCGTTGAAACCCACCTGGAACCCCAGGCTCATTATGTGGTCTGAGAAATGTTTATTTGCTCACCTATGTGTGTCATACACACAAAAACACACATGTGTGTGCATGCCGACCCAATATCCATACACCAAAACTACTTCAACCACAGTTCCAGCACCAGGGCCTCGCTTTCCCAGAAGTCTTCTCTGAGACCTCTGCCCGCAGAGCCATGGGGCCACCGTGCTCTGACAGTCCCGACAGCACATGGAGGCTTGCACCCCTGTGGCTGCCCTCCGACACACAGAGGCTGCCACCAGGTGCGAGAAGAAGGGCTCCAACTAGCAATGGTCTCTCCTTGGATGAGGGTCGTCTGTGGCAGCAGCAAGCTCCGTGCCCACTCTCAGCTCTCCTCCTCCAGGCTGTGCCCACATTGTGCCACTTAGTCTAGCAGTTTCTATTGGCACCGTGTTGGGCTAGTGAGGGGGCAGCATGCAATTTCGCTTGTTGCTGGCATCTCTCTTCTAAGGGCAGAACTCAAGAATGTTTGCTAATTTTCTGTTCTCTTCATTTATATCTATGTCTTAACAATTTAAAATTTTTCCTGTGATTGCTTCAGGTTACAGAAGAATTTATTCTGAATGACAAATATTTCCTTTGAACAAATACTTTTCAGTAATTTTTCAAATTCAAAATTGCTTTCAGAGTCCCCAGGACACCACTGAGTGAGTGCTGCATGATTGGTCTGAAATGGTGCAAGGAATCAGGCCATAGGGCAACCTCTGAGAGGATGGGTCCTGGGCCTGTCCTGCACCCCAACATCTGACAGCGGGTGCCGTGTCAGAAGCCAGATCGCTCAGCACCCTAAGCCTTGCAGCATACCATCGGCTGGCCCTTTTCACATTTGTTTTTCCTTTGAATTTTGTTCTTCTCACATATTATGCTGTTATTTCAACTATTGGATATAAAGGATTCCCAACATACAGAAATAAAATTTTAAAGTTGCCCCTTTTAAACCTTTTTCTTAAACTATGGCACCTGGAAAGAATCTTGAGCTATATTTTTTATGTAAATGCCTTGATTGCCTCACTAAAAGCTGGGTTACGTGCAGATTTCAATAGACCTTCTCCCCAAAAGGGAGGCTACAGAAAGCCTGTGAGGTAAAAGCAAACCAGATGGAAGCCAGCAAGGAACAAATAAAGTCTCAGACGAGGCCACCACAGGCACTTTAGGTTGGACATGCTCACTAGAAGTGGGTGGGGAAAATTCGCTACCTTCCTCAGACAGAGGGCGCATATCTAGACATAAAGAGCTCACAATAATTATAACCTCCCAAATAAGAGACCCAGTAAAAAATGGGCTGCTGAAATAAATGGGCATTTCTCAGAAGAAACACAAATGGCTGGTAAACATATAAAAAATACTCAAGATTGCTGGCCGTTGGAGAAATGCAAACTAAAACAACAATGAGATCCCATCTCACTCCAGAAAGAATAGCTGCTATCAGGAAGTCAACCAATACCAAATGCTGGTGGGCTGAGGAGGAATGGGAAACCCTTCCGCATTGACGGAGGGAGAGTGGAGTGCTATAACCATTGTAGAAGTCAGCGTGAAGAATCCTCAAGGGCTAAAACCCGAAATTCCATTCCACCCAGCTATTTCCCTTCTGTGTCTCTTCCTGAAAGAATTGAAAACATCGTACTGGAGTGACCCATGCATATCCATGTTCACAGCAGCACACGCCAGGATAGCTCAGGCCTGGGAGTGGCCTGAACATCATTGATGGATGCACAATGGACAAGGGAAATGTGGTTTTCCACGCAAAGGAACACTACTGTGCTGTAAAGAAGGATCAACTCAAGTCATTGGTAGGGAAATGCAGCCCGCGACTGTACTGTTACATGAAGTAAATCGGACACACGGGATTAAATACTGCATGCTTCCTCTTACATTAGAGCTCTAAATATAAATAAAAAATGGACGCAATGGGACAGGGATAGAAAGGCAGCTGAGATGTGTTGTGCCACACTTCACTCCCCACAAGGAACATCACCACCATGTACTGGAAGCATGGGCTAGCAGAAATACAAACTGAAAAAACCCATTGGCTGAGCTCTGGTGCAGCCAGCCAAAAGAAGTAGCCAACACTGGGTGCTCAGTTCACACCGTAGCACAAGCCCAACCGAGCCTAGCCTGGGAGCAGAGACAAAGGATCTCATGGGTTCTCAGAGGGAACAACATCCTTGCAGTCTCTCCACAGCAATTCCAGGTCCTATAGCCAGTCTTTGTGGCCTGTGGGGACACTGAGAGCGATTCAGAGTGTGACACCACATGGACATCCCTGAGGGGTGAGCTCCAGAGACCCGCATGCCTCTGATGCCTGCTCACACACAGGCTCGCGCTCTCTGGAAAGGCTGTCTCACCCTCCATGCTGGATATCACCAAGCCCAGAGAGGGTGCCCTTGAACAGCCACACAGGAAGTGGGAAAGGAAGCTGGTGTTTGCAGGGGAACACATCCCTCCGTGCTCCTGTCACACTCTAAGCAAGCAGCATGACAACACATCCACTAGCCAATGGGTGGCTGCGTCCACAAGAACTGGTAAGGGGACGGCCCAGGGCGGTGGCCTTCTGCTGCCTGGATCCCAGCCATGGAGCAGCTGAGGACAGGAAGTAACCAGTCACAGGATGAGTTCACAAAAAGCAGCCTGGACAGGAGGCCACAGCCTGATCTCAGGGACACACAGCCAGGGCCCCAGGGACACAGGAGTGAGGCGAGTGTGAGTCTGACACCCAGCCGCTGTACCTCCAGGCTGAGTTCACAGGACAGGCACCCCTCTGAGGTCACATCCAGAAAGGGAGACAGAGAGCACTGCACACCTGCCCGCACTCAGGGACACCAGCCACCAGATCCTGGAGACCTCTGTGAGCCCACTGTGCCTGTCCCTACCCTGGAGCCGAGGAGCAGCAGCTCTTCTTCTTTTGTCTTTAGGTTTATTAGTCCACATTCATGGTACCTAGTACTTAGTGGTCTCATGGGGAGCTAGGGCACTGGGACCTATGCATCTCCTGCTCTGCACAACCACACACACAATCATATCCCTCAGCCCCTTCCCTTCTGCAAAAGCTTTCTGTCTCCTACTGTCTGTCTTCTCGCTTGCTCTTAACTTACAGTTCGGGTTCCTCATGGACAAGCAAGCATGGGGTATTTCAGCTTGTTGGTCTGACAACATCTCAGACCACTAGAGAAATGCAAATGAAAGCAACACCAAGATCCTATCACACTCCAGAGGGAATGGTCAGCAGTAGGAAACCAGGCAATAAGGAACACTGGCTTGGCAGTGGGGAGAGCAAGCTTCCGCGGCTGGTGGGAACGTAAGCTAGTACAACCACTGTGAAGATAAGCATGGAGAATGCTCAAGAAATGAAAACTGTTCCCCTTCGGGTGTTTCCTGAAAGAACAGCAGACATCACACTGCAGCCCTGTGTGCTCACCTGGGCTTAGAGCAGCACAACTCTGACAGCTAACTCCCGGAAGCAGCCTATCTGGCCATCACAGCTGAGGGGACAAAGACAGCGGTGTCTACACACCGCGAGTGCTGCTCTGCCACAAGGAAGGATGCACTTGAGTCACATGGAGGAGAATGGATGTGCTCAAAGTCCGTAATGTTGAGGTCATGCTTCTCGAAAGAGGGAAACAACAAAGACTGGGCGTGATCCCAGTGCTTGGAGGCTGAAAACAGGAGGGTCACTATGAGTCCCATCTGTGAAGTGAGACCCTGTAGACCCTGTCAAAAAAAAAAAAAAAAAAAAAAAAAAAAAAGAGGGAACCAACAGGAAAGGGGCCTGAAGTCCAGTCTTCTCAGCCCACCTGCCCAGGAGACACAATCTGCTGCCATGGCAACCACAGGCAGCTGGAAGTTCGGTTCCAGCACCTGGTCCAGCAGGAGCCAGCTCCATGAACCCGCATAGAGCCATCCATCCTATTGCCTGCAGCAAAAGCACCACCCTCCTCTGCCTCACTTCTACCTCTGTGTGGATTAGGGCCCTAAGGCTCTGAGCAGGACTTCCCAGGGAAACAGGAGGGGCTGAGACACAGCACCATGGCAACAGCTTGGGCCCAGGCCAGTAGCCAGGAGAGCAGAGATGGAACAGAAACCTTCCTTTTGTCACACTTGATATGAATACACATTAGATTACTGCTTTGGCTGAAATACTTCATTTCTTAAAAAATGCAATTCTAGCAAAGAAAATTGGAAAGGGAAAATAGCAATGTCAGAAAATTAGCTATCACAAAAAAAAGCATTAAGCAATTTAATTTTTAAATAGATCACTATGCATCTAAGAAACAGAACAGAGGAGGTCTTTAGCTTTTTTTTCCCACCTCTTCCCCTGTGTGAATACAGTGATTCATAACTTGAAATTTAAGACAGTCAAAAAGAAAATAAATGTAGATTTTCATTTTAATGTTTTTTAGTTATGAATTTCTTCAGATATACGGAGAAGAATGAGAGCTCCACAGCCCGCTCCTGAAATGGAGGAGGAGCAGTGTCTTGCCGCATTGGCTGCGGGCCTTTCCCTTCTTCCCGGCTGCGGCAGCATGAGCTCCGAGAAGGCCTGCGCCGTCCATCCCGCCAGGTCTTCTGCTCCCCAGGACCCCTTTCACACAGCTGGCGACTTTCATCCTTCGCTGCCCCTCCTTACTTTGCCTATTGCAACATACAATATCGTTTAGACAGACACTTGTTTTCCACCCAGTATTGCTCTAAGATCATTCAGTTGACCTGTAGGGCTCCGTCATCTCCAATCTGTAGGCAGGCAGTCTAGACACACACCACAGTCTTGCCATCTTTCTGCAACTACAAAGGGGTTTTCTGGTATGATACAAAGTCTAGTCGACATTCTCCTTGTGAGAAAAATGCCACTTTTCTTTCAATCTTTTCATAGGTAACTTGTCTTTCTACATTTTTAGATATGTCTTTTTATGTTTGGTCTTGTGTGTTTTACCTCATTGTGTCTAAGTGGGGTTTTGAGTACATGCAGTTTGGCATTTATGTTCCTTGAATATGAAGACTCATCTTTTTATCCATTTTGAAAATTCCTGAGCTGGAAAAATAGCTCAGTGGACTAAGTGCCTGCTTAGGCAAGTGCAGGGACCAGGGTTCAATCCCCAGCACCATGTGCCACACCAGCCTCACCCCTGGGTGCACTGAGCTGGCCACTGAGACTGGACTTGGTGGCACACACCTGTAATCCCAGCCCTGGGAAGGATGAAAACAGGAGGATCACTGTGAGCCCGAGCTGCGTAATCAGACCCTGTACCAAATGCATTAAAAAGAAAAAGAAAATTCCTACTCATTTTCTCTTTGAAGATTGCATCTCTCTCCATCCTCTCAGACCTTTCTGGAATCCCCATCAGAAACATGTTGGCCCTTTCAAGCCTACTCTCCGAATTTCTCTCATACTTCTCTTTATCTTCTATGTAATTCCCTTGTAAGTCCATTAGTTAGCTCTTAATCTTCTCATCAACTTCAGCTGAACATTCTCCCCATGAACTACCAGTTAAGTCTATTTTATGCCTACAGCTTCATTCTTGGATTTTTCTCTTTGCTTCCCCGACAGACCGGCCTTGTCCTTCTTGTACGTGCTGACGCCTTTCCTTCTAGAGTCCTGCCTTCCTTCGGCCCTCTCCCTGTCTTTCATAGCTCTATTTCAAGCACTCACTTACAGCACTCTCCACCCCACCCCCACCCTTTCCCCACCCCACCCACCCTTTCCCCATGCACCCCCATCCCTGTCTTCCAACTCTGGTTCAGCATGAGTACTTCTCACGGGGTTTGCAATTCTTATTCACCCCATGCCACAAGCCCTGGCTTGCACAAGTGTCGCCCCTGGAGTGGATTTCTGTTTGCTTCCACAACTTTCTTGACATTTTTCCTACAATCAAAAGTTCTTTTTGGAAGTGTTTTTCAGTTTGGGATTTTTTTTTTTTCTTTTTAATGTCTTTTTGAGACAGGGTCTCACTATGCAGTTCAGGATGGCCTTAAGCTCACTTTGTAGCTCAAGCTGGTCTTGAAGTCACATCAATCCTCCTGCCTCAGCCTTCCAAGTGCTGGGATTACAGGCATGCGCCACCACGCCCAGCAGTTTGGGATTTTTATACCATGTAATTATTATATATCTAAATTTAAAACTCATACACCAGACACATACTCATTTTTTAAAGACATTTTTAAGAACTCAGAGTTCAAGACAAAGACAAATGCCCTCCTCTCTGTCCTGGGGCCCAAGAATGGCACCATAAGCTCTTATCTCACAGATCTTCCAGTGTCCAAGCTTTAAGTGGTGATCCCAAGGGACCCAAGGACTCACCACCCTGACTCTTTCTCCCTTTCAACATTAACATTTCTGGGCTGGGGGCCAATTTCCCACCTAAATGCAGCCCAAGTCTCTAAGGGCTTGGCGTACCAGCTTTCCACTACTGCTCCAAATCCTCTTGTGCCTGCCGTCTACAGGGTTCCCTTTCTCCCTTTCTACCTGTCAGCTGCTTCTATTTTACTGAGTCTGTCTGTTAAAGGTTTCTATTTTGGTAGCTAGAGAGGGTGAAATCAGCTCAGGCCTCTATACCATCACAACTGGAACATGAGAGAAATGTTTATATCTCCAAAAGAAAGAGACACTTCTGAGCATCTTGTATCCCATCTCAGGTCTCTAAATATTTCTGACCCATTGTGTGAATCATTCAAATTATTTTCAATGGGAATGAAAATAAATTTTCACTCTAACTTTAGGAAAACAAAATATATAGGCCATCTGAACTAAAGCTCAAAATGCAGTATAATGGCAGGCCACAGAGACTGGCACACCATCGCCGGCTCCCCGAGCAACAGATGCATGGAGCAGTTTCCAAAAGGTGCTCTCCTCGCAGCACGGGCTCCTGTGGCCCGCAGTCTGCAGGGCCACCCCAAAGCAAGCGCTCGACCTGTCCCTTACTTCCACAGGGCGCCACTCTAGGAAACCATCTGAGCCACTGTGGGCTTTGTCCACACAAGCATGTCTGTGAGTGTGCTGACAGGGACGAGTATCTTGTGCACGCCCGAGTTGGCAGCCACAGATGCAAGGAACCGCGATGGAAGATATTTGGGGGGAATCTTTCATCTTATGAAGCATTCACAGAGTTTTTTCCTTGTCATCATTCTCTAAACAAGTACAACCGCCTCTAAGCATTTACATGATGGCAGATGCTGCATACCTCTTAGAGATGATTTAAAGTGCTCAGGAGGCTGGCGGTACATTCCGGGGCAATGCCACACATTTCTATGAGGAGCTGAGCATTCTCAGATTCGAGGGTCCTGGGAGTCCTGGAACCCCACACATACACACACTGAGCACCACCCGAATGCGTGGTTAGGGGACACATGGATCTGGTGGCTGGGATAAGTGCAGAGTCCTGGGAAAGGAATATGGTCTACCCAGTTGAGAAGGAATATCTGGAAGTGAGCAGGGTGTCAGACATCTTTAATGTTGCATTGAATTTATATGTTATAGCAGACCCTGAGATGAAGAGCTGAGAAGAGGAGATGCCAGGTCGGGGCAGCCCAGTCAGGGCTCAGGGCGTCCAAGCAGACGTGGCACCCACAGACAGCCATGAGCCTTCGCTGCAGCTGGCCAGGCCACTGCTGAGTGCAGCCTCTGGCCAGGCGTCTGAGATCCTGCACACTGTAGTACCTTAAGCAAAGTCTGCCATCCGCCGTGTAGCCGCTTTTTTTTTTTTTTTTTTTTTTTTTTTTTTTTTTTTTTTTTTTTTTTTTTTTAGCTTTTCAATACTGATAAGTAGCAGAAACAAAAGGTCACATTCCATTTTCCTTTCAATTTCCTGTTTTTAGGCTAAAGTAGAAAATTCCCACTGGTTTCAGAGAAGCTATCTTAAGGGAACAAGCAAGTCCAGTGCCTACAAACTTGTCCCACAGGTCTAAGATGGCACAAAATGTAATTTCAGCCCCAACCAAGAAGTTAATTCACAGGTGACTTTTAGTTTTGCGTTTTAGCTCCTACTCATGATTATGGCAAATCCAGGTACGACAAATGAACATAGTCAATTGAAATGAATGGCCAAATCTTTGGCCTTGTGTCTTTTGCTATAAATAGATAAGAACAGGAAGAATTATTGGTTGAGACCATTAGCTCCTTGTATATTTTGCTTGAGGCGCCAACAGTTAATTATGGCTTCCTGATCCAACTGAAGGTGTAATTAATCAGTCAGGCAATTGTTCCCACTTAAAATTACAGCTCCAGAGAGAAAGACCTGGCAAAACCAGGAGTCTTAAATCAGCAGCATTCCTTGTAGGAAGCCAGAACCACTCATAATGATACTCAGAGCCACTCTATCATCTTAAATGAGAACCACGAATGATTAGCATGACCTGAAACCACAGCCTAGTGAGGTGGCTGCAACTCAAACCACAGAATGCTTAAGGGTTAGAAAACTAGATTGATGGATGCTTAAAAGATAAAGTAACAGAGAACACACTTAAATTGGAATGAAAAAGGAACGTCCATTTTCTTAGCCTCTACAAATTATTTCAATGGCTTGGTGTCCTTCTGGTATAAACAGACCCAAAACAAATACAGTGGACAACGTTCATCTCATTGATAACGAGAGCCAAAACCGCCAAAGTCTGTGCGACCATTTTCCCTGAAGCAGGAAAACATGGTAGGCAGCCTGTAAGTCTGCTTCTGCAGGACTGGGAAGCATGGGATGCAATACCTATGGTGACACGGTGGAGCGATGAGGTGCTTTCTTTGGAAAGGGATGATGGCAGCCTGCCAAGTCACGGGTCAGACGAAATCATCACGCGAGTGAAGCGATTGTGCCCTCGAGCTGCAATTTCACGGCTGGGGATTGACCAACGAGCACCCTGGACAGGGAGGGCCCTGGAAGGGAGAGGCTTCTGCGCAGTGGTGTTCTGCACATACTTCACATGGAAAGAGCTTGTATGCTCAACAATTTGGAAGAGCTACACAGATGATGGTTAATACACTGAATGTGTATGTATATACACATACATGCATACACATGTGTATGCCATTTATTAGAGGAAACCAAAATGAAAAATGGGAAGACAATGAGGTCTAAAATTGTTGCATGCACCAAGCAAGAGCCAAACTGTATGGTCGTTTCTGTGTGGCGCACCTTGGGAGACACAGAGGTGGAAATGCACGTGCTTCAGGGCTGTGCTTCCCAACTGCGCAGCATGACCTGCGGCGCTCATGAAGCCTGTGCACTGAGAGTCATGCCCACAGTGTGGCTTCAGAGCTCTCATGCGGGTCCCCTGCAGGAAAGACACTGGCAAATGTTTGACCGTGTGCATATTAGGAATGTTTCTGCTTCATTTTTGTGTCCATATTTTCTGTGTGCTCGATAAAATATTGAACAGTACATTTACAAGCATTCACTAGGAACTTCCCATTAATAATAAATACAGCCAGAAATATACTTGAGAGACTGACAAATTTCAGGAACATGTAAGCAGTTTATCCACAAACTGAGCAAGCAGGTCCCCCAACCTCCTTGCAGCTTTCCCACTCCTGCAGTGGCTAGGGGAGGGGGAACCTTGGTGCTGTCCCCAGCTTCCTTTCCTGTCCCAGCCCAGATCCTTCTTGAAACAATGGATCTTCCTTCAGCTGAAACCAGACCCAGGAGCCTCATCTCAGCCCATGCCACCACCCTGTGTCACGGGGGGCCGTCTGGTGTCCCCCCTCCTGCTCCACCCTCAGTCTACTCCCCCATGGCAGCAGACGGTCCTTCCAGGCTCGAGCATGGATGCTTCTCCAATCCCTGCACGGCTTCCAGCTGACTGAGCACAGCGAAAGCCATCCCTGCAGACAGTGGACGAGTCCCTGTCTGCCTAGTGAGCTCTGGTGTCCCTGTCTCCCTCTCACATGCTCTCATCAGTCAGCCCAGCTCTGCAGAGTTCCCCAACACAAGCAATGTTCTCTTCCTCTAGGAGCTTCATCACTGCTGCCACTCATGCTGAAAAGACTTCCGTTCCTCACACATGCACCTGGGCTCCTTCCCATCACCCCATGGGCTCTCTTTTTAAAGGTCTCCAGAGTGGCGTGGCCACCACGTGGCACCTACCAGGTCACAGCCCTTCCCTGAGCAGCTGACCTGAACAGCATGCTCACTCACTTTCTGTACATGCAGGTCTTCCTCACACTCGTATTTCAGTGACACAGGCTCAGAAGAATGCATAGTGAGCACCTGTGTTGCCTGGTGCACACATAAGCATGTTTGCTGAATGATCAAAACAACAAAGGCCCAAGGCACACAGTGGGAAGGCTGGGTTGGGGCTGGGAACTGCGTGGGGGTCCCACTGCCACTCTGAAAGATGCCACTTCCTGGGAGTCCCAGGGTCCTGCCTTCTGCTCCCACTGCTGCACCCTCAGTCCACTCTCCATTTTTTTTTATTGTTGTTGTTTTTGGTGGAACTGGGGACTGAACCCAACACAGGAGTGCCTGTCCTACTAAGCCCTCTCCCCGGCTCGTTCCTGTCTCCCTGTGGCAGCTTTTCACTGCACCATTTTGCTGATGCCAAGCGGCTCACTGGCCATAGCAATGGGGGAAATAAGGAGAAAGCTGAGCTCCTCCCAGCCCGGATAGAGTCTAAGCAAATAGAAGGATGCTTACGGAAGGCAAAACTTGGGGCTCTTCTTTTCTTTCCAAGACCAGCGTAGCCACTCAGGCACCCTCATGGTGGCTCTCTGAACCTACCCACCAGCATGCAGCCTGGGGGAGTCCCTGGGGTTCCATCAGTTCTGAGTCTTGGAAGTCTCAACAACATCCCAAGCAGGAGGGAGTAGCAGCTGCTGAACATCGTGGCCTATTCCTCCTCTGCCTGTCCTTCCATGTGTCTGGGCTTCACAACACCTACACAAATATCCCATGGAGCTGCCCCCTCTGTTCTTCCCTGCAAGCCAGCCTGCCTCCTTGGGAGTAGCAACCAGCCCCTCAGCCACAGGCCCCACAGCTGTGGAGGACTTACAACGTGTTTTGAGGGTGAATGCAGGGTCCTGGGCTCATGAGGTAGCCGCTGATGTGGCACGGAGCTAAGGGAGGTAGTGCTCATACATGACCGTGAAGAGGCAAGCATGCACAGAGAATTATGAAAGAGCCCATGTTTCCACTCCTTTTTCAGCGAGCTATTTATTCACCACCACGGCAGCCCTCGGGTTATATAAGTGAAGGCTCTGCACATGGCACTCTTGCACCCCGCTAGAAGGAAGACCTGGATGCAGCAGCTAACCCAACTCGGAGCGGCTGGGCGCCCTCTGGCTTTCAGGACCTTGGGTCTGCACTGGGAAATGGGGCTAAAGGTCCTTCCGTCTGCCTTCTGAGTATGAGGCAAGGCTTAGATTATATTACATTAAAGGCTTAGATGAGATCGAGCCTGGAAAACTCCCTTAACAAACCAGAAGGGTTATTATTGCCATTCATTCTCTATTTTACCCTTGATTTTTAATCTCTCCCAAAAGAACACTAACTGAACTATAATAGAGTACATACCTCCTTCTAAGGCTTATGAGTATGATATCTTTTGAAAAAGAAAGAAGGCAAGGAAATCCACAGTTACCCCAAATGTCTTGAGGTGAGAATGTTACTGACACCACTAAGGTGTACATCTAGGGTGTCCCCCAACTTGTGTGTGCTCAGAAGTAGGGTTTTTGAAAGGCTGAGGGTCCATGAGGGCACTGTCTGCATCAGAGGGTTTACCGTGGACAGGCAGAGCATGTAGCTGCGAGGCGGGCCCGCTGGCCCAGAGGGCTCTCTCTCCTCCTGGGTCTCCCCTTCACCCCCTCTTCCTGGCTGCCATGATGGGGGCCATGCCCCTCCGCCAACCTTTCCACTATGTGCTCCCAGCCTTGGAACCTGTCTTGGTTCCCTTCCTCTTATTCCTGAGAAAAAATATCAGGTTCACCAAATTAAGAAACAAAAGCCTTATTCAGCTGACTAGAAATTTCAGTTTGTAATCAGTTGGCGCTAAGGCAAAGTGGCATGGCACAGGGGGGACAGTTCAAGGCAACAGAATACAGCAGAGCAAAAGGGCAAGAACGGGGAGAGTGAGCCTTTTCTTCTGCCTTATATTGTAAGCAGGCTGCCCGAACAGGGCAGGTGCCATACTCATCCATCTCCACACCCTCCTCCTGCACTGGCTTGCTCCTGGCCCCCTGCTGGGGTGCTAAGTTACAGTTTTAACTTCCCAAGTTGACACAATGTATCAACCATGACAATCCATTGGTTAATTTGGCAACTTCCTTCAACTGGTCCCCATACAAAAAAGAAATGCTTACTCTTATCACTTCACAACTTGAATATTATGGTCTAATGACCCTCAGGAAGCAGCACCAAGTCCAACAGCATTATATTACATTAAAGCCATAACACTCCACCCCAGGCCCCCCAAAGCCTCATGCACATCCCCTTATGAAGAAAGCATTCAGTCCATCCTCAAAAGTTGCCAAAGTCCTAACCACTCCAGCATTGCTAAAAAGTCCAAGTCTCAAGTCTCCTCCAAGATGTAAGGCAACTTTTACCTACAAGTCTCTGTCCAAATGAAAAGCTAAACACTTCCAACATTCAATGGTACAAGATAAACATTTCCATTCCAAAAGTTACAAACAGGAAACACAAAGGAATGGGGTCAACACAGGTCCAAAACTCAGCAAGTCAAACATTAAGCCCTGTACTCCCTGTGCAGCATCTAAGCCCATCTGGGGAAAACTGCAGGCTCCAAACAGAGCTTGGGTGGCTCCACCCACGGCTCTTCTGCTCAGCTCCTACAGCTTCTCCTGGACCTGCTTTGCTCCTTCCTTGCAGCTTTCCTTAGATCCGTATTTCTAGCTTTTCCAACCTTCTGGGGTCTCCGCTGCGCCTCCAGCTTCACTCTCGCAGTTTCCTACTCTGCCCTGTGGCCCTGCAGGCCTTCTGAAGTTCAGGTGGAAGCCTCAACTCCACAATTCTGCATTCTGCACACACCTAAAACCAGCAGCACGTGGATGGCGCGAAGGCCTGCTGAGCCTTAGCCAGGCTTTCCTCTGTCCTGGCTGTAGGGGTCAAGTGCCCAGATAGCTGAGCACTCTGGATCTTACTCTGTGGAGCAAATTTTCTATGCTGCCCCCTTCTGAAGCCAGGTATGGCTACTTCCATCTTGGAGCATGTGTTCTTGGCTTTCTCTTAAAAGCAAGAGCTTTCCCTTTTGCAGCTTTCAGGCTGCAGAGGATGGAGACCTCCCACATCCTGTGATGCTTCTATACTCTCCTGTTCCTTTTTAGCAATTGAGATTTCCTCAGCTTTATCTTTGTAGTCCACAGCCCTACTGGAGATTTCTTTCTGGCCCAACTCACATTTTAGATCATTCTGGTTGGCTCTCTAATCTTCATTCTCAACATAAATTTGACTAAAAGCCCCCCCAAAAATAACTATGCCACCATCTCAACATTAGACTACCTAGAAATTTCTTCTGCCAGAATAATTAGTCCACCAGTGTTAGTCTCAGGCAAAGTCTCTTGACATGAGCAAAATGCAGACAAACTTTCTGCCAAACCATACATAACACACATCACCTGAAGTCCAACAACCAGTGCATTCCTTCCCAGCAGCCTGGTCTTTACTGGCAGGCTTTCTATCAGTCTTCTAGGCCTCTGAGCTCTGAAAAGAAGCTCCCCTACAGACCACCTATGGTGTTCCAGCTCCACTCCTTCTGGCAGCAGCTCTGAACCCTTCCAGACTCTTCCCAGAGCTATTCCCAAAGGCTCTTGAACAACATGGTCAGGCAGAGTCACAGCAGCAAACACACTTCTCCAGGACCAAATTCTGTCTTGGTTTCTTTTTTCTTGTTGCTGAGACAAAATTCAGACACCCAAAATTAAGGAAGGGAAAGTTTGTTTAGCTCGGGTTGTAGAGGTTTCAATCCATAGTCAGTCCATAGTCAGTTGGGTCCAAGGCAGGGTGACAAAGCAGAGGGGCAACAGTTCATGTAGCAGAAGACAGAAAAGCAACAGGAGTAGCGCAGAGAGCAAGGCTTTTTCCTCCCTTATGCCGTGTACAGGCCACATGCCCTCCAGCAGTGCAGTGCCCAGGCCATCTCCCTGCCCTCCTCTTGCAGGGGCTCTCCCTGATTACAAAGTGAGGCCCTTGGCCCCCTACTGAGTCACTTAAATTTCTAGGCTCCTCAAGTTGACACAGTGTGTCAGCTGTAAAGGAGCCAGACAACAATGGACTGAAACATCAGCCAAAAGAAACTTCGTATCTCAGCCAGAGAAAGAAACTAAGACAGCTGGTAGCTTAAGATTTCATTTTAGCTTCTAAAACAGGGGCTTGAGTGCTCCTCCCACCTCTGCTTGCAGAGCAGCTATTTTGCCCCAGTAATAGCAAACTGAACCAGCATTCCCGCGGAGTTTGAATCCAGGAAGCTCAGGCCGAGGAGATAGCTCAGTGGCATAAGCACCTGCCTGGCAAGCACAATGTCCTGAGTTCGATCCCCAATACCAAAAGACTATATACCTAGAAAAGCAAATGAGTCTGAATCCAGGAAGCTCAAATCTGATCCCAGCATTTCTGAATGTAGCACTGTGAGAGTAAACACAGCGATTCCTGAGCTGGGGTGGCTGGGCCTAGAAGGGTGAGCCATTCTGACCCCTAATATTTTCTAGGAGTGCATGCTCAGATCTTTTTTTTTTTTTTTTTTAATTTATTTATTTATTGCAGTGTCTTGCTACACATCATGGATTCTTTTTTTTTTTTTTTTTTT
>PVKA01029580.1:0-28167 GCA_004027165.1 Ctenomys sociabilis
AAGTGCACATCTGCTGTTCCTAAACTTCGGCCAGAGCGATCATAGTGCACAGCTGCCTTTTTCAGGGTTCCAAATTCAGCGAAGAGTTCCTGAATATCTGCGTCTGATACTCCGAAGTCCAGATTTGACACCAACAACTTTCCACCGGTCTCCACACCGGCACCACCCCCAAAACCACTGTCGAAAAGATCGTGCTGCCCCTTGGGAAGTTGCTTCGGCCTGCAGTAGGGCGCCGGTTCCTGCCGCCGCCGTGCCCCCACCACGGCTGCCCTGGGAGCCGGCGCTGGCTCAGGTTCAGCTTAATGATGTCGTCCAAAGGCATATCCATTTTGTCGGCCATGGCGGGTGCGGACTTTTTTATCTTTTTTTGAGACAAGGTCTGGTTATGCAGCACAGGTTGGCCTTGAGCTCGCTTTGTAACCCAAGCCAGTGTCAAATTTGCAATAATCCTTCTGCCTCAGCCTCCTGAGTGCTGAGATTACACGCAAGAGCCACCACGCCCAGCTTTCTGGCCACATTTATGAGGACACTGATCCCACCCATGAGGGCCTCACATTCATTTCATAATCACCTCCCTTAAATCCCTACTTACTGATACTGATATTTCACTGGGAATAAAGATTTTAATACATGGATTTTGCCAGGACACCGACGTGCAAAGCATAGCAATAAGGATGGAAACTTTTCATCTCTTGCACTCACTTCTCCATTAGTTCTGTGCTGGTTACTTTCTTGTCACTGGGACAAAATACTTAAAGACCACAGCCTGGAGGAGGAGAGGTATAGTTTCTGGGGAGGAAGTACATGGCTGCAGGCCCCCAAGCAGAAGTGGCCTGCCAGGCAGAGTGCAGCTGCTCGCCTAGGTGGCCATGAGCAGAGAGTGAAAGGAGAAGCAAGAAGGAGAGCACACACTTCCTGGTCACACCCTCAGTGACCACCTCTAGCCACTGCCATCATGGGGCAGCACTTGGGCCAGAATTCATCAATGGTTGAATCCACTGCTGAGTAAAGAGCCCCCCTGAGTGGTAGAGGTCCAATCACCTTCCAAATGCCCCACCTCTGACTCCATGAGACTTTGGGGGAACACGTTAGAGCTATCCTACAGCACCTCCTATCTCTAGTAATAACATTCATAAATTAAGTCTGTGCCTGTGTTATAAAAAAAAAAAAACTCTGTTTATGATAAGGTAAAGCCCAAGCTGTTATCTTAAGCGACCCTGACTTTGGTATGGTGCTGAGTGGCCAGTAAGTACTTAAAGAAACCTTACTAAAACAACTGAGTATATTTAATCCTCATCTCTTAGTATTTTACACAGTCTTGCAAAATGGAGCATGATTGTCTTTTATTAATTTATTCCACCAGCTGGGTGTGGTGGTATATACCTATAATCCCAGCACTTAGAAGGCTGAGGCAGGAGGGTCACCTTGAATCTGAGGCCAGTCCAGGCTACATACTGAACTCAAGGCCTACCTGAGCCACACAGTGAGACATTGTCTTGAAAACAAACCCACAAAAGTTTATTCAAGCAACTCTTGCTTAGAGCAAGGACCTCATCCTCCAGGAGAAGATAATTCAGTGGAGAAGACAAATGTATACTGCATTTATCTCTACTGCTGTGTAACCAGTGACCACAGCATTGGCAATTGGAAGCAGCATTATTTTTAGCTCATAGTCATGTGGCTGACAAGCATGGGGACAGCACAATGGGTCCTCTTCTCAGAGTCTCCCAGAACTGACACTGAGTTAGCAGGCAGGCTGCCTTCTCATCTGGACTTGGGACCCCATCCAAGAACATGTGGTTGGGACAGAATTCAGTTCCTTGAAATGGCAGTATGGAAGTTCCTTACTGGCTGTCATCCAGGGGCCCAGCTCAGATTCTAGCCACTAGCCACTGTCCTTGCCTTGTGCGCCCCTCCATCTCCATGCAAGCAAGTGTGTCTCTCCCTGCAGCAAATCCTTCTTACACCTCCAGTCCTCCTGAAGAACAGCTTCTTTTTTAAAGTTGACCTGCCTAGTTTGTCTCACTCAGCATAATCTCGCTGTTCAAAGGCATACATATTTGGCATTTCAATTATATCCGCAACCACCCCCCTCCTTCTCCAGCCCTATCCCATCTATGAGAGCAATCCTCATCACTTTCACTGACTGGGTTCACACTGGATGGGAGTGGATTATGCAAGGGATCGTGGAATCCCACCACACATAACAAAAAGCCACCATCCACTAGTCTGAGAGAGAGAAAGTGGCTACAAAAGTCTGTGGGAGGGCCAACAAGATAGCTCAGCAGGGGAGGCACTTGCTTAGGCAAGCACAGGGGCTGGGGTTCAATCTCCAGCACCACATGCTGTGCTGGCCCTGCCCCCTGGGCATGCTGAACCAGCCACCAGGTCAAGATGTGGCTGCACGTGCCTGTAATCCCAGTGCTAAGGAGGCTGAGAACAGGAGGATCATTATGAATCTGAGTTGCCCAGTGAGGAGACAGTTGATGCTGTGAGCATAAGGCAGAGGTCATCTCCAGACAGCCTCATTTTTGCTGAGAAGACTTTTGAAATGACTGGACAGGGCTTCCCCTCTGTAAGTAAGGTACCCCTTACCTTCTGAAGGTAGGTACAGATCCCACTTGCAAAATACTTGTTTGATTGGTGTTTGATTAAATACCTGGATAATGTAGCCTACCCACGTGAACATATAAAACCAGGAGTGCACTGACTCAGTCTTGTACTACAACAGTTAGTCTCCAGGTGTTAAACCCACAGGCAACATCATGAAGAGGGGTAGCACCAGGCCATACCAACGCAAGCTGGAATGATGAAAAATACTAAATCAGTTGTTATAAGCTGCTAGTATTAGAAAGGTTTGTTATGCAGTAATAAAAGAAAACACATTAAAAGGAAATTGAACAAGAAAGCCTGCTTCTCTGTAATGCAGAAAAGCTCTGAGGAAAAATGGCAGACCTTGAGGCCCACGCTCTGGAATGAGGCCATTCCTGTGACGCTGCTCCGCAGACCCCACCCTATATCCTCTGCTTAGAGCTCACCAGGCACCCTCCACACACTCACTGATTACCTGCTCCCTTTTCAAGAACATCTAGTTTTTGCTTGGGTATCCAAGAAATAAGACTCCTTCCTCCACTAAAGAAATAAAGATTGTGACCCTGAGCTAGTCAACCTGTGTGCCTGGACATGGTGCTTGACTCATAGAAGAGTGAAGGACCTAACCAGTCCAGAGTCCTTGCAGATTCTGCCATCCAAGATATTCCTTGTGCCTTTCCAATGTCAGGGGCTAACGTGTGGTCCCTTTCAGGGGCTGCTGACAGCCAGTGGGTGACCTTGACAGGATCCAGAACAGAGATAAACCCCCTCCGTAGTACTGCTGCATCACCACACTGCTTGGAACCTTGCCTAAAGCTTGCATTCTGTCAGCTTTTCAGATCTATGCAGAAGCAAGTTTCCTGTATTCAGCCTGGATACATTATAATTTTTATTTTATCTTAAAACCTCTATCTACCAGAGCCGTTTCTAAACAACAGAGAATTGTTGGGTGCTAGGAAAATAGCTCAATGCATGTCTAAAAACTCCCTTTTGCCTATAACAAGAGCAGACTTGGAATAGAAACATAAAATGAGTTGGAGGTCACGTGGTAACCCTGCTGCCACTATGACTCTGGGCTCTGCATGTCACCTGTTAGGAAGGAACAAGAACTCAAATTCACTGAGAATCTGCTATGTACCAGGCACTGGCCTGAGTTCTTCATGTTATTCCTACTAAGTCTCTCCACTACCTCCCTGAGTTATGGCTTTAACCCTTGAAAATATGGAAATTAAAGAACAGAAAAGGAAATTAACTTGGCCTGAGTCTTGCTGCTGTCCAACTTTGACAGATTACAAACTCAGTTACACCTGACTCCAATGCTCCTTCCCTCCCCACCCCCACATATCAGAAGTGCTCTATCATATCAATTCTGGTAGCATTGTCACAAAGAGTAACTACTACTGAATATAAGTAAAGGACAGCTCTGAGCACATAAGCCCTTGGAGGACAGGAGTGAAACCTACTCTCAACTTTATTAACTACCCAGGTTGTCAAGTCTCTCAACAAGCTGTGTCCCGCATGGATTTGGTGAATGCTGGAGCAGGCCGTCTACTCCAATCTCTTGCATTTGGTGGAACTGATGACCCACCCTGGGATCCCACACCAAGAGGCAACCCTGGCTTGAACTAGAACCTCAGTGTGCTTTGGCCCCCTGCCTAGTTCAGGGCACAGAGTGCCATTTGGAACCACACTGCCTGGGTTCCCTGCTTGGCTCCATCACTGAGTGGGTTGGGCAAGCTATTTACTCATGCTGCGCCTTGATTTCCTCACATGTTACACACAAGGTAATGAAATCTTATATGCAATTCACATCCAACAGCATTGGGAATACAAGGAGGGCTATTAACTCTGGATGCACCAGTGGGATCTAAATTACAGTTTCAGTAATCCGCCTATATCTGCTCTGGAAAATGATTATGGTACTATGAAATGACAGATGATATGGCAAGAACCCCAATTTTAATTTTACTTTATCTAATCTTTATTTTACCTCTCTGCTTTCTCCTGATTAGTAGTAAAAGCAGGCAGAGAAAGGTTCCCACTTATTTTCCCAATCTCTCCTTAATGCAATCAGCCACTGAGAAAGGACTTGATAAGCTCGTTCAGTTGTAACATACCAATATCTTAACTGGTGTCCTCTCTTAGGGATTGTCACAGTTTCACCAAGGATTGAGGCCTAAAGTTGAGGCTTTCTAATGTTGGAGTTTGGATATCAGTCCAAAGGTTTGCCTTTGTTTTGGTTCTGATGTTGTGGTTTTGGGGAGAAGAAACAAGAAATGCCAGACCTGTTTTAAAATCTAGGTTCTACCTCAAGGATAGAAGTGGGCTCTTCACGTGAGCAGTAAGGAAAGAAGAAAGTGTTAGATTTTTCTCAAGAGTTACCAAGACTCCCAGCAAGGGAGAACTGCCTTCAGGGGTGAGGATAGAGAACAGCCCCAATAAGACCCAAGCCTTGGCTGGGAGATAGCTCAGTGGTCTAAGTGCCTGCCTGGAAAGCAGAAGGACCCAGATTAGATTCCTAGTACCACATGCTGTGCAGCTGTGCTGGCCACTGAAACCAGGCATGGTAGTTCAAGCCTGTAATGTAAGCACTGGGGAAGCTGAAAACAGGAGGATCACTATGAATCTGAGCTGCATAGTGAGATCTTATACCAAATAAATAAATAAAAGAGTTTTTAAAATTTTTTTCAAAGAGGGCCAGTGAGATAGCTCAGTGGTCTAAAGCGCCTGCTCAGACAAGTTTAGGCAAAGTTCAGGAACCGCAGTTTGAACTCTGACATCACATGCAATGCCAGCCCCAACCCCAGGGTGGGCTGAACAGGCAATAGATAGGTAGGTAGGTAGGTAGGTAGGTAGATAGATAGATAGATAGATAGATAGATAGATAGATAGATAGATTTAAAAAAAAACAAAAACAAGCCTTTATTATATCATGCTGAAGAAACCAGAAGTGGGCAAGGTGACCCATTTGCAACCTCAGGAGTGGGCTGGAACCTGAGCATAGACCTCTTTCATGCTTAGCTGACTCTGTGCTGTGGCCAGGGACAGACTCTGAGCATCATGATGGCTGAAACTCCCCCCACCCAGCCCCCTCTCACGGCCTTCCAGGCTGACACACAGCTCAATGAACTGGGGGCACGGGCCAGAGGAGGGAATGTGCACTGCCACCAAGAGTTGCTCAGACTTTGGAAGACAGGACTCTGGCTAGGTCAAATCTCAGCCCACAGGGAGTTCCCTCGTAAGTGTCCTGGGCAGACAGAAGAAGGGAGAGGATCCTTAGGAACCAAAGTCCAGGTGGAGGGGCTCCTCCACCACCAGAGAAGCCCAAGGTTGGGAATGGAGGTTGGACACAGGAGGGGTGGGGCAGCCTTTGTCTTCCAGATTAGGGTGGTGCCTTGGAATCTCAGAGCTGACTGCAAACCTTTCTGCAGCAGGCACTGTTGATAGTCTTAATAGACCAATGCTTCCATGCACAATGTGTATGGAAGCTGTAGTATAAATATGCGAATAATATCAGCCCTAACACACAGCTCTCTATTTCTATCAATGAAAAGACAGTAAGCTACACTTGATTCCACACCAACAAAATTACTTCGACTTCCAAAGGAGATCCTCACTCAAAAAGCTTGGAGTAATCCCTGCTTTTCATCTTCTCTCATTGCCACTGCCATGTCCTTTAGTGACAGGCATATGAATGGGGTTCCTCTGCCTGCTCTTTTTATCATGGGGAAATATCTATTTGTTCTTCTCGGCTGAATATTGGATGAAATAAATCAAACTTATATGCCTGTGAATGACTTCCTTTAAAATATCTCTGGGTGTATTTCCCTTGAAGAATATCTTTTATGTTTTTCTGTGGGTGAGTTTAGCCTATCTATCTGGCCTGGCAGCTCCTTCTCTACTGATTTGGGGGCAGATTTTTGTTTTCCTTGAGAAAACTGAACTCTGATTTCTGAACTTTCCTGTTAACCCACAGAAAAAGGCACCTGGGCTCTGCAGACAATCTCTACCTAAGTAATCTAGAAACTCAGTTGACAACATATCAACAGTTATGGCATCAGACTACTAGTTAACAGCAGTTCAAGACCAAGAGCACGCTGCTAGCTTGGCTGTTTGACATTGAACAATGTTTAGTTATATTTTAAGGTTCTTTTGTGTTATCCTTTCTTTAACACTATGGTTTACGTTGATGTTTTAATTCATAAAAATGTACTGCAGAACATTCAAAACAGAAATGTACAAAGAAAACAATATCCTCAATAGCCCACTGATTAAAATTTGAAATGCTTAAGAAGATAACAAGTATCCCCAAATCTAAGAGGTGAATTTATGGTTGGTCACCTTCACTTTTCCTTACAAATACTATAGCAAAAAATGTGTAAAAATTATTAATACAATGATACTGCACACATTTCAAGGGTCCACCTGCCCTCATCCTCTTTGTCTTCTCATCGCCTCTGAGGAAGCAGCTTCCCTTTGTGTTTGGTTGGGAAATCTATGTTTAGAGCAGACACTAGGTCCTACTCACAGCAAGAATTCTGTTTTATTAGGGTTGAGACACTGGCCACTGTGACCTAAGACAACACATTTCACCTTCTCGAACTTCTCTATAAAAGATGAAGAGCTGGGTGTAGTGGGACACAGGCCTATAATTGTAGCATTTGAAAGGCTGAGGTAGGAGGATTGTCGTCAGTTCAAGACCAACCTGGGCCAGAAAGTAAGCTCAAGGCCAGCCTGAACAGCACAGTGAGACCCTGAATCAAGAAGAAAAGAAAAAGAAAGAAAGAAAAAAGATGATCAGTTCCCAGACTTTGATACAGAAAAGATTATGTTTTCCTTCTCTACTACAAAAAAAAAAAAAAAAGCCCTGAGCCTCAACCAATTTCAGGATACCCACCAATTTCTAATTCTCTCCAGGACTACCACTTCCTTTCTTTCAGGCAATAATATTAAATAGAAAATTCTTTCAGTATTTCTGTTTCAAATGGCTTGGGCAAGCCAAACACTAAAGGACAAAGTGAACTTTATAATCTGACCATTGGAAGTCTATAATTTGCAGAATAGGTGTAGAGAGGTTGGTAAACATAAATGACAGCAAATAAAACTAAACAAGAGTAAATCAGTTTGATAAGTTGCAAGAAATGAACAAGTCTATTTTAAGTTATTATGATGACTCCTGATGATATGGGCTGTGCAGAGTGATTTTCAAAGAATACAGTACATAAAGGGGGAAAGGCTACTTGATAGTGGAAAAGCCTGACAAACTATTCAGCGAAGAGATCAAGGTCAGCATCCACACTCATAAATCATGTTGAGCTATCAACATACTCTAGATATGAAGTGATAAAGCAGCACAGAGTTCTCTGCCTCTGCGTGGTTTTCTTGCCCCAAATCCATTACCCCAGGCTAATCATGAGAAAAACAGCAGACAAATTCCAATGGAGGGGCATCCTCTTACCTCTCGCAAAATCAGTTATCAGCTTTCCTCCAAATTATGAAGGAACCACAAACCCACAAAAATCTGGGAAACTCTCAAACCCAAGCAGAGCCTGAAGGGACAGACATCTAAATACAATGATGTGGCAGCCTACATGACACCAGAGGTGGAAAAGGACATTAAGTACAACCAAATGTAATTTTAAAAAACTATGTCATCAGTTAATGTATAAATATTGGTTTGTCAACTATAATACCATGCATTTAAGATGTTGCTAGGGGAAATTATGGCAACTCTGCAATCTATCTTCTCAATTTTAATTCATATCTCCAAGTTTTGGCCCAAAATGACATCTTGTAAAAGTGCTTTATATTAATGACCAATCATTTACAATAAAATAAGAGTGAGCTATTGGAATGAAAGGCTATTGGTCTAACACAAGTCTATGTTGTAAACTATTGAGAAGGCATGCTTTTTTCAACTCTGCCTAATTCATTTTACCTTATCTGAATTTTCCTGGAATTTTCTGCAATGAAAAACGTAGCTATTTTAGGCTGTTTCAACTATTACTAGGCTCTGTCATCACAGGGCTGGCTCACCTGTTGCAGGCAAAAGCCACCTTGGGCCTTCCACTCGAAATTTGTGCCACATAAGCTCTAAGTGTCCCCTACAAAGAGTAAAACCTATGTTGCAGTCATTAACAAGTTTGGATTTCTGATTGCACTGCTTACAAACTAGCTTAATCATGTTGGACAAATTTCCAAATTTCTCTGAAACTCAGCTATTTTCCCGTAGTTAGGTGTAGGCTGGGAAACATAAATGGTAGCAAATAAGGCTAAACAAGAATAAATCTGTTTGATAGGTTGCAAGAAATGAAAAAGTCTGTTTTAAGTTATTCTTAGTTATTCTAAGTTATTCTTAATTAAGAAAGAAAAACATCAAAAAGAAAACTGTAAAGGGTTGCAGCAGCAGAAAACATGGACATGAAGAACCCGACTCAGTGCCTGGTACATAAAAGGTCTCAGCAAATGACAGTTAATAGTCAACAGGGTTATCAGTCCAAATCAAGAGCAGATAATCTCCTTTGGCCTGGCTGTAAGGAAATAGGATTTAGAGACTGCCCTTCAGGTGCTCCTGCTAGACAGAGCTGCATCAAGCATACAAAAGAAGGCACTCTGCCAAGGCAGTGTGGGTCTTGATCATTAGGCAAAGTCAGGGGCTTTGTGAATGTTTGCATCAGCGCTGGCTGAGCAGAGAAAGCCCAAGCCACGGGGGTACATTTCTGCCAGCCAATGTTCTGGGCTTCTGAAACAAAAACTCAATTAAAAAAAAAAAAAAAAAAAAAACCTGCTGCTAGTTCACACTGGGGGCCTGGGCCCCGGAGCAGGCGGGGAGGCCTGGCTTTGCTCTTCCTCGAGCACCTGTCACGGAGCTGGATGGTGCCGGGCCGGCAGGGCTGCTCTTCCTCCGCCCCCGCCGCGCCCCGGCTCCAGACCCCAGGCTCCCAGCAACGCAGCCTGCAGCTAGCTCCGGACTAGAAAGCGCCCATTGAGGCCGTGCAGCTGCCAGTGTGGCTTGCCCAAAAACTAAATAAAGCCTCGACTTGAGCTCCAGCGAAGAAGACACTACTGTGTTCTTCTTCCCCAGCCCCAGTCACGGTTATAAAACATTAAAAGCAAACTGGCGATTGTTAAACACTGCATTCGTTCACACCCCGATCTTGAATGATAATGGGGCAGCAAGGGCTGCCAAGGCCCCCATCAACCCTGGCTTTATCCTGTCCATTGGAGTCTGTTCTCTAACCTAACAGACAGAAGAGAAGTTGAGTAAATACCGTACAGCCTGGCTTTCCATAAATGTGGGCTCCCAAGGACTTCAACAGGATTTTTTCTCCAGGTGGCATTGGAGGGGGCATGCTGGCAGATCCAAGACTACACAAGTTTTCAGATTTTGTGAAATACCCCAAAGACAAGTATATAACATGAAATATATCCTTTTTTTTTTTTTTTTTCTGTCTTTTTGAGACAGGGTCTCAGTGTGCAGTTCAGGCTGGCCTTAAGCTCACTTTGTAGCTCAGGCTGGTGTCGAACTCACAACAATCCTCCTGCCTCAGCCTCCTGAGTGCTGGGATTACAGGAGTGTGCCACCACGCCCGGTAAATATATCCTTTAAAGGGACTGCATGAAATAAAAGACAGGAAGGCATAGATGATCAAAGTCAGCAGCCTGGTTAATTGGCTAACCTGACTGATGGGTACCTGGAATATCACACACTATTTTTGCTCGTGAATTTAAAGGGTTTTTTCATTATAAAGTTTTACTATTTAAAAAAAAAAATCCCTTTGCAGGCTGGACATGGCAACTCAGACCTGTAATCCCAGCAACAGCAAGAGGAATGCTGTAGACTGGAGACCAGCCTGAACTGCATAGTGAAACCCTGTCTCAAAACGAGACTAAATAAATAAATGTAGCTTTGTCCTCCCCCCATTTCCCCAGGCTACACTGTATAAAATAGATTTTTTTCCCTTTTAAACGTCTTGATCATGAGCCAGCCAAATAGCTCATTGGATTAAAGTACCTGCAAGCAGGCACAGGGGCTGGTGGGTCGACCCCAGGGCCTGCCATGCTGGCCCTGCTCCCTGGGGCATGCTGAAATGGTGATTGAGTACAGGCATGGTGGCACGTGCCTGTAATCCCAGCTCTTGGGAGGCTGTAAACAGGTGGATCACTATGAGTCCGGTCTAGTAGTGAGACCCTGAACAACCTGTACACCCTTCCCTAAAATATAATAAATAAATAAATAAATGTCTTAAACTGTTCACTTATTAATTTTTCAGTTTTTTATGTAAATATGTTGGTGCTTTTTCTGGATAGAAAAGTATATTGTCATTGGTAAATTGTGAAAATGCAGAAAAGAAATGCAATGATATTTTTGAACCAGCATGTCTGCATTTTTTATGTAGTAACTTCAAATCTTTATGGAACTAGAAAAAAACGAACACAGCTAAGAGGAATTTAATTCTGTTTATACCACTTCCCATTAGATGTTCTTTTTTGTGTGTATATTTGCTACGGACACTCATTCTGGGGAGAAGGCTGGCACGGATCGAGCCCTAGTCCCTGCGCTCTCCTGCCTGGCGCTTAGTCCACAGAGCTATCTCGGCACCCCCACCGGTGGATGTTCTTATTCTTAAAACAGTAACTCATACTGATTCCTGTGGAATACTTCCAGCCTGTGTTTCTTTGTACTAAAAACAGCTCTAAACAGAGTCTTACTTATTCCAGGCTCTATCTAAAGACTAGAATAGGTTTCTGATAGGTAGATGGTAAGAAAGCTTACTTTGCGCTAGAAAGTAACACTTTTCTCAGAATAATCACAGAATTGTAGTTGGATTTGGCATAGCATTTGGCAAGTACAAATATAGTAGCAAGAGGAAGCTCTCTCACCTTCAAACGTGCTCCAAACGGAAAATGGGAAGAAGGAATGAAAATAGAGCACAGTGCTCTGGGAAGATGCGGGAGACAAAGCCAGGAAAGGGAGCCATCAATTCAGTATGCGCATGCGGCACGTGCACCCACAGGGACATCCACAGGCCTCGCATCAGCAAATGTGGCCTTCCTTTCATAGTCAAGAACTTCAGAACCAAACCTCAGAAGGAGCCACAGAGATCAAGGAATGCTCTTACATATGCAGAATGAACAAAGTGATGGCAGATGGATCCAGGGACAGGACATTCAGCGTTGACCAAGCTCCTGTTCCATGGGGAGCTTTGTGTTGGCTGTGCAGACAAAAGGAATAAATAAACCACAGCACTCTGGCCAGGGCACTGGGGAATCTACAGGGAAGCAGGGGGTAAGGGAGTCATTTCAACACAGTGTGAGGAGGAGTGCATGATAGGAGGGAATGCAGGGCTGTGAGAGCCCCCAGCAGGGAGACAGGGACTCCCTGGACAATTAGGAGGTCCGAGACAGGAAGTAACCTTGGAGCCAAATGGGAAAGAGTGCAACCTCAAAAACACGGGTGAGATAGAGAGAGAGCTGTCATGGTAAGGTTACAACACAAAGCAGCTTGGAGTTTAATGGATGTTTTTTCGAATTTCTCAGATACTGTTCTCTCATTGCTGGGACAAAAATACGGACACCCAAAATGAAGGAAGAAAGGTTTATTTAGCTCACAGTTTGTGGAGGTTTCAGTCCGTACTTGGCTGGCTCCAAGGCAGAGTGGCACATGGCAGAGGGCAGCAGTCCATGGAGATAGAAAGCAACGAAACAGCCAGAGCAAAAAGGCAGGAGTGGCAGCAACAGCAGCAATGGCAGAAACCAGCCTCTCTCCCTCCCTTATACTGCATTCAGGCTGCTGCCTGGGGTGGGGGTAGCACTGACACCCATAATCCCACCACTGGATCATGAACTAATCATAAACCCTAGATGCCCACCCCAGTGACTACATGAGGCTTTGGGGACACAATTAGACACAAACCATAATAATGAGCTAAAAAACCAACCATAGAATATGCAGCCTTGCCCTTTTCTCTATAAAAGACAATCATGTTTTTCAACACATCTCAATTAAAAATGGCCTCACCAACAGAAGGAAAGCCCCACTGTGAACTTATTATCTAAATAATCTCTCATTTGTCTTTCCCTAGCCCATGTGGACTTTATATACCATCTGTACATAGTACAGTCATGAAAACAGGCACACCTCTATTTATTCCATTCATTAGTTCCAAACTCAAAGGATTCTGAGTTTTTGTTTATCTGCTAAATACCACTCTACCCAATACACACCTTTACTTACTCTGACAGTGAACACTGCGTTATAATTCAGGTGGCAAAAGGAAGGCAATTTTAATTTTTTATTTGTTTGGTTTTATTCTCTGAAACAAGGTCTCATTGCATAATCCAGGCTGGTCTTGAACTCATGGTGATCCTCTTGCCTCAGTACTGGGTCCACAGCTGTGTGTCACTATGCCAGGCTAGGACTGACTCAAAAAAAAAAAAAAAAAACCCTGAGTTTTGAAAACTACCACATTTGCAAAGCTGACTTGGTGTTTTTAATTTGCAAACTTTATTTAAAACCACTCTGCAGCTTCCCTCAGCATACACAGTGACTCTTACGGTGACTCTCCACAAGTGACAACTTTGCACAGAAGAAACTAACATGCAGGTTAAGGTAAGTTGCTCTCCCGAGGCAGGCTCTGAAATCACCTGTTTAACACAGAGACATTTTCTACACTGAGTGGGGTTGTATCTTTAGACCAGGGTTTGGTCCATTGAGTCACAAAGCTGTCATTCTTAGAGACATGTCACTCCACCTTTAGCTGAGTTAGAGCCCCTAGCTAAGGTAGAATCTTTGCATCTTGATGTTATTGAAAACATCTATATATTTATAATGGAAGATCATGTGCTACATGGTCTAGCCAAAGGAGTAGAAAGCAGGAGTCTATTCTTCTTTTCCTGTATTTTTCCTGTGGTCAGCAGACCAGAATGTGTCTCATTGTGGTTGGAGTAAATAAAGACTCAGGATGATTTGTTTGTTTATTTGTTTTTTTTAAACAAAAAATTCAGTTGTCCTGAACAGCACTGATAATGTGGAAAAGATTAACAGTAATTATGACGTAAGGGGTTATCTTCAATTTATTTTTCTTAAGTTGAATATCTTTTTAGAATCTTCACATGCCATAGAAATATTTCTAGGTCAAAAACCCTTAGAATTAATTTCAAGGCGGCACCTTTTCTTTCTTTCTTTTTTTCTTTCTTCAGTACTGAGGATTGAGCCCTGGGCCTTCACACTTAGCTCTACCCCAGCCATTTTTATTTTGAGGTAGGACCTCGGTAAGTCACTGAGTTGCCCAAGTTGGGCTAGAATTTGATCCTCCTGACTCAGCCTCCCAGAGTGCTGGGATAACAGGCATGCACCACCAGTGCACCACGCTCAAAGCTCTGTACTTTGAAAGTATAAGACAGCTTAGAACACTGCATGACTCTGTTGGTGACAGTTTTATGTCAATGTATCAGTGATACCTTCCTCTCCGTGAGCAGGAGTTGTATTCACTGGATAATCATTGTACAACTGCTTCTCTGAGAACTCTGATTCTTGGTTATTTCAGGGATAATATTGATGAAGATACTGTTCTGGTTCTGTTGTTGCTGTATAATAAGTTACAGCCATAATCAGTATCTTAAAATACTCATTTTATTTTATTTATTTATTTTGGAGTATTTTTGAGGAGTTTCACTATGTAATTCAGGCTGATCTTGAACTTGCTTATGTAGCCCAGGCTGGGCTGGGACTCACGGGATTCCTCCTGCCTTAATCTCCCAAATGCTGGGATTATGCACATGCACACCACGTCCAGAAAAATCGTCATTTTAGATTATCTCCAGCTTTATGATTGGAAGTTCAGCAAAGGCTGATCCAGGCAGGTCTCTCGCAGGACACGCCATGCAGTAGTGTCAGAGGATGGCGGCTGCTGCTGTCCCGCATGGCTCTACTGCTGTGTTCTCTCAAAAGCAGTTGGGGGATCTGGAGGCTGGTCACAAGGTGGCTAGGGGTCATCGGGCATGCTAGGTGACAGACGGCTTCCCCAGAACGCTGCGGACAAACCAGGCAGTAGCTTTTCCCACCAACCCCTGACATCACCATGATATCACAAGGTTTAACTGATTTCAGAGCAATCACTGAGGCTGTTGTCTTGACAAAAGGAGGACCCTAAAATCTTCAGACTCCTTTTAACACTGCTCTCATGTCTGGCATGGTGGGGCACCCTTTAATCCAAACAACCTGGGAGGCCGAGGCAGGAAAATCCCAAGTTTGAATCCAGCCTGGACAATGTAGCAATGTAGCAAGAACTTGTCTTAAAAATTAAAAAAAAAAAAAAATTAAGAAGAGGAGGGGCAGTGGAGATGAAGTTCAGTATGAATGCCCTGGGTTCAGTTCCCAGTGTCACAAAAGTATTTTTTTATATAAAAGGAAATAAAACTGGCATGTATATGCTTTTGTGTTTTTTAAAATAAGCACTTAGGGGGCCAGCCAGATAGATCAGTGGATTAAAGTGCTTGCTTAAGCACTGGGTTCAATCCCCAGCCTGCTGTGCCAGCCTGGGAATGCACTGAGAAGGCAGACTGGATGTGTTTGCATGCACCTGTAATCCTCGCACTTAGGAGGCTGAAAAACAGGAAGGATCACTACGAGTCTGATCTGTGTAGTGAGACCCTGTACTAAATACATAAAAATAAAATAAAATAAGCACTTAGCACATATTCTACTGAGCTAGCACTCTGGATCTTAAACTGCTGAAAGTTGGTGAGTTCATTTTGTGTCTTTAGAACTTAGTGCAGGGTTCTGGCTTACACAGCAAAGTGCCACTAAATGTTTGTTAAACTGAACCAAAGCATGAGCAGCTCAGGATCTCTGCTGTGGCGGAAAGAGGGGGCTTCAGGACTGCTAAGGTTTACTCCTGGTAAGTTGGGAATCTTATCTTCCTGGCAATACCACTCTAGAAGCAGATGACCCAAAACTTTGAAGATTTTAAGGAAAGGGAGTCTCAGAAATTCTGCAGTTCCATCTTCCTCCCCTGCCAAGACCAGAGCAGTTAGGTGAAAAACACCAAGGAGCAAAGGCAGGATCCTTAGTCCTAGCTTTTGGCCACCACCAAGCATTGCATTGTGGATGACTTGGCTGTGAATTCATCTGGCCCTGCAGAGATGGAGGGCATAGATCTTTATTTATACACACACAAGGGTGAGATGAGACTTCTGCCAGTCTGTTGATCTTGGCAGGGAGCCTTTTCCTCCATGACCTTCCCATCCATTCCACTAGGTAGATAAGAAGGGACCCAGAAAGATCTCATCAGAGGCCACAGGACCCCACATTGTGTTCTTCAGACACGGGTCCAAGAAATTAATTTCCTGACCTCCGAGTCTCCCAGTAAAATCTCAGCATCTGGAACAGAGCTGAGTCTGGAAGGTTTCCTGCAGTTTCCCAGAAGTCTATGAGGAAGTAGCCATATGTGTTCCACATCAGACTGTTATGTAAATCTTCATTCCGGCCATGGGGGTCAGGAGCACAAACATCCAGTCATCCACACTGCATCACAAAGATGTGGTCTGGGTAGGAAGAGTAGATTTTTGAAGTGACCACGCCACTGATTAACACAAGGAAAGAAATGGCACTTAGCCTTTTGAACTTTGTACAGCACCTCTTGACAGAACAGAGGCTCAGACCTTGACCTGTGCTGGCGTTACATTCAAGGATTTTGCAGCTTAGTAAATGCCACGTTGTTATGGTTTGTGTGTAGGCATCCCCCCAAAGCCTCCTGCAGTCTTGAAGCTGCTTCTGGAGTTCCTGATCTATTACTTTGGGTGTGGATGCTGCACCTGCCCTGGGGCAGGTAATTTGCATTACAATGTAAGGAGGGGAGAGAGGCTTGCTGCTTAGGCTGCTGCTACTCCTCCCTTTGCTGTCCTGCTCTTTGCCTCCACCATGAAAGGTTGTTCTCTGCCATGTGCCAGGCTGCCTTGGAGCCAACTGAGTATGGACTGAAACCTCCAGTAACTATGAGCTAAATAAGCCTTGATCCCAGCTCTTGGGAGGCTGTAAACAGATGGATCACTACAAGTCAGTTCTAGTAGTGAAACCCTGAACACCCTGTAGACCCTTCCCTAAAAAACACACAAAAAAACCCTTTCCTTCCTTCATTTTGAGTGTCAGGTATTTGGCCCAGCAATGAGAGAAGAGTAACTGAGGAAAGCAAATGAAAACTTAAAATTTGTTCTTAAAATAATTTTTGAAGTCAATTAATATATTCTGAATTCGACTCATTCATTGAATTGATGCCGGAATCAGCGGCTGGTTGATAATAAACAGTTTACATTAAATCCTTTCCCCAACACCTCCTCTTCCTCCTTCTCCTCCTCCTTTTTCTCCTTATTATCTTTGTTTGTTTGTGGTACTGGGAATTTAGCTCCTTCACACTGAGCTAAATCTCTAGCCCCTTTATTGTTTTTTGCTTCTTCTTTATTTTAAAATGTGAGATAAGATCTCACTAAGTTCCTAGTTCCCCAGACTGGGCTTGAACTTGTGACCCTTCTGTCTCAGCCTTTCCGAATGCTAAGACTATAGGTGCACACCACCACACCCAGCCATTAATTGTCTTTTTTTAACCACAACATACATAGTAAGTGATTTGTCTTCATAATAGTTGGTGTTTCTCTTAAAAACTCTGTGTCTTAATTAGCAAGGAAAAAAAATTCATTAACTTTTGGCCCCTTGAACTTCTAAGGCAAAACAAGCTTTCAACCTCCTTGTATTATTATTAATTAGGGTTCTTTAGAGAACCATGTGTGTGTGTAAGGAAATTATTTTTCACAAAGAATTGATTCATGTTGTTATGGGAGCTGACAAATCTCAAAGTCAGCAACTAGCAAGCTGGAAACTGAGGAGGGCCAATGCAGAGCTCTGGTCTGAGTGGGTAAGCAGGAGAACTAGGAGAGCAAATGGTGTGGGCCAAATGCCAGCAGGTTGGAGACCCAGGAATAGCTACTAATTCAATTCACATCTACAGACAGGAAGAAAAAAAAAAGTGTTCTAGCTCCAGTCAATAAGGGCAAGAGGAAAATTCCCTTTCATAATAAAATTCCCTTTTGTTGTATTTTGGCCTTCAACAGATTGGATGAGGCCCACCGACAATAACAAGAGAGTCTGCTTTACTCCATCTGCTGATTCAAATGGGCGTCTCATCTAAAAACATCCTCTCAGATACAACCAGATAACTTCCTGGCGAAATGTCTGGGCACCCAGTGGCCCGGTTACGCAGACACCTCAAATTACCCATCACTCCTCCTTTTCCATGAACATCGGTCACACTGGGATCAGGTGGAATGTGCATGGCTGTAACAGAAACAACTCTCTGGTTGACCCCAGGCTATGAAGGATGTCGAATGTAGCCAGTGCTTGTCATGGCTTACTTTCTGCTCAGATCATTTCATTTCAGGCAAGTGACTAAGGCGCTCCCCTTACTGTCATCCCTAGAAATATGATGTGCAAGGACAATGGACAACCAGGGAGAGCAGATCAGTCTACCTAGCATGGTTGCCTCTGCAGTTACCCAAGGAGGAAATGCCCATGCAAGCTTTCTTCCTGTATTATCACGAAGATAAAATACAGCTGCGCAGTCATTCTGAGACTCAATGGCATTTTGTTGCCTGCAGTTCTGCAGTTGCAAAGTGTCTGTACCATGGAATCCACTAGGGTACAGTAATGATTTATCTAGGATTCAGAAGTCCTTACTTTGGTTGCATTCAGAAACCAAGGGGCTGGGGAGATGGCTCAGTGGCAACATTCTTCCCTGGCAACTACAAGGGCCTGAGTTCAATCCCCAGTTCCACCAAAAAAAAAAAAAAAAAAAAGAAAAGAAACCAGTAGCCTTTCTCCCTCAATGGCATAAGATCTGGTTTGCACAGTGAAGGTTGTCAGTACGGTGGATAAGAGGAATGGGAGCCACCACTCCAACTGCATAGCATTAAGCATAGGGCTAAATGGGGAGGGGGGGGTAGCATCAAATTATAAAATAGAATTATAACAATAATGGTGGGAGAAGGATCTTTATAATAGCATTTGTGACATTTATTCTTATCATACTTTAAGGTAAGCACACATATGTCCCCAGCCTAGAGTTTGGGAGGAGGGACAAATGATGAGGAGTCACTTATCCTAAGATCGCTTGGCAAATAAGTGGCAGGGGTACCTGCTGAGGTTTGAAGCTCACCATTGAATTAACTCCATCTCTGTTAGTTAACTGAGTCCTCTCTCACTCAGACAAAGCCACAAGTCTGTCCCAGTGACCCTCTGGGATGCCACTTGCCCTGCCTAGTCCCCAGGCTTGGCTGGACAAAGGCAACCATTTCTGCTCCCTTAGGTTTCAGGGAGGGGACCTTGGCAGATGAAGTGAAAGACCAGAGCTGGTGGCCCAGAGGCCTGTCCTCCACACACAACTGTCCTGAGCATTTTACACTCCACTCACCCTACCACACAACTATCCACTAACCTCACCTTCCTCAGAGCTTTGCCCACACTCTTACACTTGACACTTGACTTTTCCCAAGATTTTCGGTGCTGAATTTTAATGGTGCACCAGCAGGATGACCTTTGTCCTGCTTGGTCTCTCAGTGGGGACATTGAAGGCCTCCTCCCTGGAAGGTGCAGGCCTGGGCATGGCCTGATAGTGCTGAGGAAAGCAAACACGGCCCCTGCCCTTGCTCAGCTTATAGTCTGGTGAGAAAAACAAACATCATCCAAAGAACACACATAAATGTAAAACTAGCTGGTGACCAGCCTCACAAAAGGAAGGTGAGGTGGCTGAGGAACCTGCAATGGGAATGGAGTGAGGGAGGCCAGGAGAGGTTTGTTGGCACCTGATGCGCAGCTCAGTGCTGCAGGAAAGGCAGCATGAGCCCCAGTACGAGCCTTGAGGCAGCCAGGTGGGCAAGGTGGCTTTGAGTAGCAGAGCTGCCAGCAGTGCTAGGGGACAGAGGTGGGGGCTCTCCAAGCTGAGCGAAGGACTGTGTGGACAAGATAGATGCCCTGGTTCAGAATTTGGGCGTGCCTACTTAGAGGAGCTCTGTCTGCTGCATGTCAGGACCACCAGGGAGCATCAGGAAGTACTGATTAAAGGATCCCACTTGACAACCACACGGTCCAAATTTCTGGAAGTGAGTGAAGGCATAGCTTTCAGCTTCAGGGTGATTCACTGTGAAGCCAGGGGGCAAGGCTGTGGATCTAGGGGATGGGAAACTGCTAAAATGCTTAGGAGAAACTGTGCTAGTGAGTGTGTTTGGGGGGAGATGGATACTGTGGTTCCTTTTACACTTCACAAAGCACCCTTTGGCTAGACCTGGGCAGTGAAGAATGCAAGGATTAGAGGAGATCAAAACAGAGAACAATTGGGTGACAACTAAGTGATGCCAGTTTGGATGAGGATAGCGTGAGTTGAGATGATAAGAACTGGGTGTGTCTGAAGTATTTCTAGTTATTTAAACACTGAGATTAGGGGAATGATGAAATGACAGACTTAGTGTGGAAGAAGGAGAAAAAAAGCCACCAGCCTTTGCATACAACCCAGGATGGGCTGTGGGGCCAGGCCTAGTGACAAGGACTCAAACTGGAATGCCTAGAGTGGGGAGGGGCTTTGATTGTAGCACATGTATGACACTGTAATTTCATCACCATTTACTTCCTTACCTCTCTGTAGGTCACCAATATACTATATGCCAACCTTTGCTACTTATTATTCATTAAAACAAACTATAATCAACAACAGCTAAAATTCAATGAGCTAAGCATCGGACCAACCATTAAACTTCTTAAACCCAAGTTATGGGCCTGCTTAATCAGCTCTCTATTGCAACTTGAAGGAGCTAATTAATGACTACTTTTCCAGAGACTGTACATATTTTCTGAGCAAAACTATTTCTGTTTCATGTTGTCCTGAAAATTGTGTTTTGTTGCGTACATGTGTTTAAGACATCTATCTAGTGACAAGCAACAGCAATACCATTGCAATGAGCCTACACAAAAAGAACCTTTTATTTTAAGGGTATAAAGGTGCCTTATGTAGCATACAAGAATAAATCTTCAGCTAGGTTTCAGGAAAAACAAGAACCATGAACTCATGACTTCCCAGATCATGCTTCTCAGTTCTTCCCCTCTGAATACCTGCTTTGTTTCCCTTACTCCTCACAAACCAGCTTCTATCATTTTTCTTGTCACTATAAAAGGAATCATGTCAACTGACAGCTCCTGAGGCCCTAAGTCCTAGTGCTCATACTTCCTGACTCTTGGAGTACAAAACCCAACTCTTGGATGAAGAACGCTTTGGCTCAGTTAGGCCAACTGCCTTCCTCTAGACCAATCAGCCATGGCCAGGAAGCAGGTGCTGGAGGAAGAGTTCTTATTGTCCCACCTTGATTCATACACCCTGATGTGCTGTGGCCCCACTGGATGTTCCCATGATATCTCAGCGGGACTGCTTTTGGACAGGTGGCACAAGATCAGAGAAAAATAAGCTAGGCAAAAGGTGTAAGTGTGCACTTAACTCTTGGTAACACTGGAATCTTTAACATCCCCTAAACGTCCACAAGGTAGAAGCATATTCCCCCAGGCGCTACTACTGAGATATGGTGAAACCTTTGGGAGATAGATCCTAGCAAGAGGCTTTCAGATTATTAGCAGTGTGACTCTGAAAGGGATCGTGAGACTCCAATCTCTTCCTCTCTTTTACTTCCCAGACATAAAGTGAGAGATTTTGCTCCACCACATAAATCTGCCATAAGGCACCATCACCAGCCCAAAGGAATAGCACCAGGTAGTCCTGGACTGAACCCTCTAAAAGAAATCATGAGCTCAAATAAGTCTTTTCTCTTTACAAATTGATTATCTGAAGTATTTGTTATTGTGACCACAAGATATGAATTAATGTACATGAGCCACAAAACCTAAATGAAGATACCTCTGAGAATGCTACTTTTACAAATACTTTCTCTCCAGACTGCTTTATTCAAAATTTAATATGGCAACTATAGTTTCCAAATTTCTAAACTTTTGTATTAGATAGTGGTCAATGCCAATAGATTTGCACTTATATATTATTTGGACTATGAAGTTGCATTTGTACATGATAGTTTTCAACAAAGCAATGCAATAGTTTTGAAATTATGCTGATTTTAAATATCAGTTGCATGTCTGTAGGTAAAAATTATATAACACACTCTATTTTGTTTGATTCTCACTTGATGAACAGGAGGAATCCTCCAAGCCCTAAGAGAAATAGCAGGAGTTGAAATTTCAGCTACATTTACAAAAATATGTACTTTGTTCCCTTTGAAATACAGGAGAACATGTTAGATGACAAGTCATAAAGATGCTGATTTTGATAGTGTAGTCCTTTGAAGCTCCAAGATAAAATAAGGATTGTATTATTAGTGTGGGATGAAAATGACCATAAATAAAGACCTCTTATGGGCTTTTTATGGTTAGGCATGAAAAAGCATCAGGAAATAATCAGGCCAACATTGTCTCCCAGCTTCCAGAAAGAACCTTACCTGCAGGGAAGGGAGACAGACTCTATACCCCAGGTGTCCACAACCTATGAACTTTGCCTCCAGGAACTAACACTGCAGTTAGGACTAACTATACAGTTAAGAAGATTTATAACTAAGCCATTCTTGAGTACCACACAGACAACTTACTTTAGCAGAAAGAGAAGAGAGGAGCTGAGAGTCCATGTGGGCTGGAATTTCGGCACTAACCTGACCAGTCCTATAAATGTGACTGGTGTTGGGTGTCCTTGGTTCCATTATGAGCATATGTTGTGCTATCTTTTGTATTTGCTTTAACTTCAACTTCCACCTGCCTTATGGTCACTATCATTCTTCTAGGCTTATTCTCATTTTCAGATCTGTGGTTTGGTGTGTGGGTTTGCATCTTGATCCTGCTCCATTTGTTCAGTATAACCTGAGAGAAAGAAAACTTTTTAATCTCTCTAAGTTTCTATTTTCTCATCTTCAAGCCAAATGTTAAAGAATTATGTAGATGCTAAATTGTCCTCCAGGTATTCAATGATTAATCTGCAGGAGAACTATAGTCAGATGTGTCTGAATCTTTACAAGGGGGAATACAGACAGTCTATTATTCTCCAGTATGATTTAGAGCAACTGTCAGCCTTTTTTTTTTTCTGTGAGGAGCAAGATAGTAAATATTTTAGGTATTGTGGGCCACATAACCTTTATTGCAATCATTAAACTTAGTTCTTCCAGGGCAGCATGAAAGCAGCACATATAACTTCAAAAGTCATTCATTCATTCATTCATTCATTGGAAAGATCTTTTCATGTAGTTCAGACTGGCCTTGAACTTGCAGTGATCTTCCTGCCTCAGCTGCCTGAGTGCTGGGATTACAAATGTGAGCCATCACTCACACCAAGCTCTTAAAAGTTATTTAAAAAGCAAGCAGTGGATCAGGCAGGGTTCCCCAGGATACAGACCTGGCTTAGAGTACTGTCTGGAAACAAGGTTTGAGTGCAAGGCCCAATTCTTGTCTTTATCCACGGGGGGGGGGGGGCTGATAGTGCACACACCTCGTGGGGGCATTTATGGAGATTGGATGTTGGCACGCACAAGCACGCCCTCCTCTGTGCAGGGACTTCCCCCCCTGGGAGTACAGACATAGTCCAGCCTCCTTACAGAACCAGGAACATGCTCTCTGCCCACTGGGGCAACAGTTCCACTTGACTGATACCACTTTGGATCTAAAACACATGACCTTGTGGCCTTCTTCAAGGTGAACTGCTGGGAGGCCAATACGCTTTCTCCCAGAGAAGAATGAAGATCTAAGGTTGTGGCCGAGTCTCCACTGTCACAGTGCTGAGCCTCAGCTTATGAAGAATACTGTTTATAGTTTTCACTATGAAAACTGTATGAGGCTTTTAGAGAGACATTGATAAGAAAATGGGATGACACTGAGATGCAGTTTTAATGCACCATGTAGTGAAGATGATGGCAGAGATGGAAATAAAGATATGTCCAAGCATCTGTGCTCACCTAAAGGCTTGGGAGTGGATGTGCTTTTTGTCCCCTCAAAATCAGTGGCTGAAAGACCAGGAATCATCTTTGCTCCTTTGCTGCAGAGCTGTGCAGTGCAGGATTTTACGGCATCTCAGGTTTTGATAAGTGCTCCTAGGATTGCATCACCGGTCCCACATTGTTCCTCTAGCTTTTCATGCAGCACCATGTCCGAATTTTGTACACAATAATTAATCTTTTGCAAGGGCATTGTTGACAGTTCTGTAATCATTTATTTGAGTCATAAATCTTTTCTTTGATAAGTCAACGGTGCCTGTTATATTTGGCAAGTACTTACCAGGTACTAGTTAAACCAGGATGATACCATAGAGACCACAGCTAAAACAGTGAGGCCAGGGTCTCAGTTCTCTTTGCTTCCTGCCAGGCCCTGTCTCTAACCAGCCATGTGCCTTGGAGTACCAAATACTTTGATAGCACATGAACAGGTTTGTGGCTTTCCTGGAACTTTGTTCCTCAGGTGAAGCCCAAGAGAGTTAAACTAGGTGAAAAGGTTAGTGTTCATTCTGTAAATTTCTCAAGTAGAGGATAAAGTTATAGCAGAGGTCTGTAATTCTGCGGTGGTCATCTTAGGTCCTCCTGGGGCTATTCCACTGCTTCCTGTCAATGTATGGGGATGACAGATAAGTTAGTACTCAGTATTTAGACTGAGAATTACCTAGAAAAAGTTAATGCAGCATCAGAAGGGGGCTTTATGTAATAGCGGCAGAAGCTACACACCTTGAATAAGAAGGTCCCTGGGAGACTTGGCTCTGTTGCTCGCCACCCACAGGGCCCACCCACATCGCCTACCAAGTCTGCTTCTTCATCCACAAAATGGAAATCATGATCTACTTTCTGCCTGCCATCCAGTCACCCAGGGCTCATGGATCAAACAAAACAATTCTGGTAAACAGCTTCTTTAAACATCCAACTTCAGTACACAGGCCATCAAAAACGTGAATCTCAAAACAGAAAGTATGATTTTTAAGCACATCATTGGTTAAAGAACTTAATCACCAAGAATGTTCTAAATTACTGATAGTCATTTCTTTATAAAACATTTTATTCCGGAACACAGAAAGGAAAGCTTTGCTAACATAATTCTATATTCCCACAATAAGGATTTGAGTGCTAAATGTCTCTAAGCTATTTTAGAAAAAATCAGTACTATCAGAATACAGGCTCACCTGATCCTGTTTTTTTTTTGCATGCAGAGCTTGGAAAGGCCCAAAGAAAAGGCAACGTGATAGGAGGTAGATGGGGGAGCTTTCCTTTATTCTGAGAGGCTGAATACTGCAGGCCTGAATACTGCAGGCTAGGTTCTGTCGGCAGCCCTGACAGCCATGGGTCCCCTCCAGTGGAGGGAACAAAGGCTGGGGTTTCTTTTGAAAACTTTTTCTGAGCAGTGAGATTGTCCAACACAGCTTTCTTGATAAAGGGCTCATTATCTATAAGTGTGACTTTGCCCTTAATTTTTTATTCTGGCAGTGCCAACAAGAGCATATTTAAGCAAATCCTTTTACCCAGACAGCTGTAACAGCACCCAGGCCAATTGTGCCAATGCCGAAGGCTTGGGTGTGGAAAATAATCAACCACAGACTAAATTTCCAATTAGCTGAATCACCAAGAAATGTGATTTATTAACTTGCCTTTCATTGTTTTCATATCCCTTGTCAGTTTTCTAATGCACGCTCATTTTCAAATTAAAAAAAAAAGTGGAATATTTCACAACCACTTTTGTGGCTCAGTGGACATATTTTTTTAAGAGAATAAAAAAGTCAAAAAATCATTAGAAATAATACAGCATTTCACTAAACACAGTAATAGGAATTCAATGGTTGTTATATTTCATATTGTTGTCTTCATGTTAGTTGTTTCAGCTTACCAAACATAAGCATGCAAAACTGGTGAAAAAAGTTATAAAAAATTAAAAAGGAGGAAAACATTCATTAACTGCTCCTTTCCATAGACCAGCAGAAATCAGCAGCACATTCTTTATAGATCTAAGAGGGTTGCTTTTGTTGGAGTAAGGTAGTTCCAGAACTTAGATGAAGTGACCCCTAAGAAAGAAATCAATATAACAACACAGAATGAATCAGACTGAGAGAATGTCTGGAAATGGTGGAGGAGGAAGCCTTGGAACACCCAAATCCACACAGGGGGACTAGATTTCATCTCTAAGAAGTGAGGGGACCTATAGGTTAGCTCAGTTGTTTAAGAGCCTGCTTGTGCAAACACAGTCAGGCTTAGGATAGCGAGCTTCAATCCTGAGCTCCCCATGCCTTAACAGACCCATCCTTAAGGCAACCTGAGCCAGCCAAAAACCAGAAACTCTAAATCAGGATGTGGAGAGCTGGTCATACTGACAGCTTGCCCAACAAATTTGGATCAAACTGAGAAGGCTGAGTGAAGGTCATAAAAAAAGAAAGTCAGAGAGTAAGATCCACTTTGTGTTTATCAGATAGTCCAAGGGAGCTAGCTCCTGAGACCAGGGATACATAGAGGCTGCTCCCCGGGGATATATGCTCTGCTGGGTCCAGGATGCCTCAGTATGGTTTTTCATATCCAGTTAAAATAGCTAAAAAAAAAACCTCTCTATCATCATGTACTCTGAGCCCAGCCCATTAAAATCAGCATTTCAATAAATAATTCTTGGGCTAGGGAGACAGCTCAGTGGAATAAGTGTCTGCCTGGTAAGCACAAGGTCCCAAGCTTGTTGCCCCATACTGGAAACAAATCAAAAAAAAAAAAAAAAAAAAAAAAAAAAAAAAAAAAAAAAAAAAAAAAAAAAAAAAAAAAAAAATTACACACACACACAAAAGAAAAGAAAAAGAAAAACTGATCATTTTAAGGGCCAGAGAAACAGCTCAGCAGACTAAGCACCTGCGTAGGCAAGTGCAGGGACTGGGGTTTGATCCCCGGCACCGCGTGAGGCCCCAGCCCAGCTCCCGGGCTGGCCATCAAGTCTGGGCCTGGTGGCATACCCCTGTAATCCCAGTGCTGGGGGGGCTGAAACCAGGAGAATCACTATGAGTCTGAGCTGTGTAGTGAGATCCTGTACTAACTACATCATCATCCTGATAATGATAATCATTCTTTGGAATTTTTCCTAGTATCAGGAAGTGGATGAGGTGAACATTAAGATTTTCGGGCTGTTATATGTGATGTCACCTTGTACACTGGACAATAGCATATCTACGGCAACATAAATCAAAAAATTAATAGATTTGAATATTATGACAACTTCCTGGAGGATACTAGAAAATTCGGCTTTTACCAAAACCAGTACACCCCACTTTTCTGACTGTTGGACTTAGAATGCCAAGAGAAGAAAAATCCTTTGTTTCTTGCAGATTTACTGAGAGGCAACTGACATGACAAACCTCACAGATTTCAAGCATACAATTCAATGAGTTTTAACATGCACTGAGGAATCCATCACCGCAATTGAGGGTCTTCATCCCTGTACATTTCTGCACGCCTTCTTATAACCCATTCCTCACTCTACTCCTATCACATCTCAGTGGGCCAAACAGTAACAAATGGCCTGCTTTGTGTCACAGATTAGTATTTTCTAGAATTTTAAATAAAACCAAATTATATGCATAGCACTGGCGGCCTTTTAAAAACATAATTTTATCAAGAAACAATGGCGGAGGCGGAGGCAGGAGGATTGTTGTGAGTTCGAGACCAGCCTGAGCTACAAAGTGAGCTTAAGGCCAGCCTGAACTGCACAGTGAGACCCTGTCTCAAAAAAAAAGACAAAAAAAAAAAAAAAAAAAAAAAAAAAAACAATGGCAATGAGACAATTTCAAAACTGATTAGTAGGACAGTTTCAATAATTAATACATTGAATATTGTTGTCTTCTTAGTGGTTATTCATAGTACAAGATGCACACATGATATCCTGTCCACAAACACTATTAGTACAAATCTTTCTATTCATTGAATTAAGAGAAAGTAGCTGTATATCTGTAGGAGACACTTCCTGGTCCTCGTCGCAGTCCAAGAAACCAATATTTGTAATCCCAAAGTTATGTTATTGGAATCCCATTAAGTTGATTCCAATCTACCACTTTCCATGCAGCCCACGGCAAAAATGAGGACACTAAATTATATTTTTAATCATCGGGGAGTCAAGGGGCTCTAGGTCCAGCCACGAAGATGACTTCCCGAAACCAAGAGAGCGACCCAGGGCCTCACCCGGTTTTTATTCAGTGAGGGAGTGGCTTGAGGACTGAGAATTGTGGGAAGTAGGTGACTACTGTGAGCTGAGCTAGGTGTGGGGCCTACATTTACCTCTACCATATGCAGAGAGGATATGCAGAGAGAGTAATCTGCATTATATAGTATTTAATGTTTTGGGAAGTCTAGGGCTTCAGCTTTGGTGTAGTCTTTCAAGCCCCAGGAAGTCATAGCCTCTGTCTCGAGGCTCGATCCCAGCTGACAGCGCAGGGCATTAGCTCTACCATCCTGTCTCCACCTGGCTCACGTTAAGGAGCAGCAGGCTTACCAGGG